>JANEHU010000911.1:0-144188 GCA_027563435.1 Nasonovia ribisnigri | reverse complement strand
CTGTCACAATTTTTTATTATAAGCATTTAAAGTTCAAATTTTAGCAAAATACGTAAAAATCACGAAAATGTGCAAATTATTTCATAAACATTTTTTCTTTTAAATTTAAGGTTTGAAAATTGAATTCAAGATTCTTCATAAGTTTGCCTATCTTTTTAAAAAAAATAAATGTCTACCTGAAAGTTGAATTAAATTTTTATGATAGCGTCTGAAGTTCAAATTTTTACAACATTGAAAATTCCCTCGATTTCTCGATCTAACAATTTTCTTATTTTGAGGTGCATTTCTGGCACTCTAATTCCTCCGAATTTTGAATTCAAACCAAGGGCTGTTTGTGCGCGTTTGCGCGCGTTGGATTGAAGCCTGAATTTCATCACGAAGCAAACCCTTAAGGAGTTATAAGGGATAACGATTGGGGGTGCCAGGGAAACGACTGCACCCCCACCTTCGAATTTTCGAGTTTAAATTATGCCATTCGTTTGTGCTACGTTTGTGCTGGATTGTGCTCGAATTTCATCGTTTGTGCTGCAAACCCTAATGAAATAGAATGGATCTTTAGTTGGGGTGCCAGGGAAACGACTGCACCCCCACCTCCGAATTTTCGAGTTTAAATTATGACATTCGTTTGTGCTACGTTTGTGCTGGATTGTGCTCGAGTTTCATCGTTTGTGCTGCAAACTCTAATTAACTACAGGGATCATTAGTGGTAGGTGGTGGTATATGGAGCCATAATGCAACCACAATTCAAAATATTGGATATCCAAATGAGCCAATCTTTAGTAGTTTGCTACTGATATCCTGTACCATTTTTTCGACATCAGTACTCTACTCGTACTTCCGGAGTTATCCTTATAAATTTAATTAGGGGGTTGTAAAGACGTGCCGACACCCCTAGTAATGAATTTTTTGGTCCAAATCAGTCCCATTGGTTTTGACTAAGTTAGTGCTTATTTATTTTGTACTCTTTGTCCCCTTCGTTATTATTTCGTTGCTCATAAAAAAATGATAAGCCTTTCTTACGAGGGGATGCTCTGAAATGCCTAAAACGAGGACAGCCCCTAAAGTTTTATCGGAAATTGCTTGAGATTGGATGGTAAATATTATTCTTAGGTGTTCATTAGTTATTTCTCGTAGTTTTTAGGTTCAAATAACTTACTTGTAGGAGTTTGATTTTAAAATTTACGTGATTGTAATTATTGTGAGAATCAAAATTCTCAAACGTATGTTTTTATCTTGCAAAACTATTAGAAATAACTAATTGGCGAATATGGATCATTTTTACTTTTACCAAAAAAATATGTATCCCTAACTCTGGAATCAAAAAACAAAACGAAATAAATTTTAAAAAAGTTAACCAAGGAAATACGTAATACGCGTGATTAAATCACTCAAAAATCAAAATATACTTAAAAATTTAGTAAAACACTTAGGTATAGTTATTTAACTATTTTTGAAGTTATGTAGTAAATAGTAATAAAATATGTTGGCTTCAATAAATTTAATTACCTTAGTTACCTTATTAAACTTGTGTAGGTAGTATAGGTACTTATATATTCCACAAGGCACCTACTTGTCTACATGTACATTGTACACATTATATAAAACTTCACTGTTAATATTTATTATTATTTAGTAAGTAAGCACTAAGCAGTAACAGTATAATACAATAATAATTATTAGGTAAAGTAAATTATATACAAAATTAAATACAATAAACAATTTTGTATTATATTATTATATTATAAATAATTGCAAAACATCAATGAACAACTTATGCAGGTTATATATCAGTTCAACTATTATTTTATAATACTTACCTATAGGCTATAGTATTATGTAAAGTGTTTTCCTTGCCCAATCCTAAAGTGTTAACATTATTAATTTTCATTAACAAACGTCGATTGGATGGTAAATATTATCCTTAGGTGTTCATTAGTTATTTCTCATAATTTTTAGGTTCAAATAACTTACTTGTAGGAGTTTGATTTAAAAATCTACGTAATCGTAGATAAATTGTGAATATACTTGGGACAGGCAGGGGAAACGTTTATAGTTTAATTTTTCAACCCATATAGTTGTATCACATCATAAGCATTTTGTTTTGGCTAACGATAATTTAATATTATTAACCACATTAAATTATTAATACATTACATTTTAATATAAGAGTACATATTAGATGGTGGGGCTTAAATGCATTAAGGGGGGGGGTATGAATGTATTATCAATAGGTACTTAATCACTAATCAATATTACACTCAATATTATACTATTAAGTAAGTTGATAATTAAATAAGAATTAAAATAAAGTGATTTTTCGAACATGGATGATTGATGAATTGAAATCTATATATATAAAAATGAATGTATGTGTGTGTGTGTGTCCATATTACCATGGTTACCAAGGTTGCCATGGTTACTAAGGTTACCAAGATTTCATAATAATTATTATTATTTATTTCAATATAACTGAATTCAATTGCAACTATTATAAGAATTGCAACTATTAAAAGTTAATTTTTTATTCCCAACAACAAACGATCGATAAATAGTCCCGCAGTTCAAGCACTCAAGAAGCGGGAAACACGAGCCGCGGAAACAGACGGGCAAAGAGAAGCCAGATTGAGGACCAACCGAGAACGGCAGTCCCGGGCCCGCTCATCGGAGACTGACGAGCAAAGAGAAGCCAGATTGAGGACCAACCGAGAACGGCAGTCCTGGGCCCGCTCATCGGAGACTGACGAGCAAAGAGAAGCCAGATTGAGGACCAACCGAGAACGGCAGTCCTGGGCCCGCTCATCGGAGACTGCCGAGCAAAGAGAAACCAGATTGAGGACCAACCGAGAACGGCAGTCCCGGGCCCGCTCATCCGAGACAGATGAGCACCGAGATGCAAGATTGGGGACCATGCAATGGGTGCTCGATCCAGACGAACCACCGAATTGAACCTTTGTGCACTACACTATGATGCCGATATTAATTACAGCACACACTCAAGCGTGGCCATCGGAATAATGGATGTACTCTGCATTTATTGTAGAGCATTTAAGTTTAAGAATGAAGCACCAGGAATGTGCTGTGCTCTGGGTAAGGTAAATTTGCCAGCCTTGCATGCACCACCCGAACCATTATCAATGTTGGTGGCAGGCGATACGAGCATTTCGAAACATTTTTTAACAAATATCCGTCGTTACAATTCGTGTTTCCAAATGACTTCATTTGGGGCAACGAATGTCGTGGTTATACGAAAAATATTGTGTATCACAATGCACTTATGTAGATGGCAAGCATAAACCATTAAAGAACCATTAAAAATGCTTTTTTGCTTTTTTAATTTTTTAACAAATTTAGGTTAAAAAAGGTTTAGAGATTAATAAAATCACTAAAATACATATAGAGTAGGTATTTTTAATGGGCAACGAGGTGCACGGGGCCAGCTAGTACTTAATGAAAAGGAATCAAAAGAAAAAGTATTTAAAAGAGACTAATGTACCACTTATAGAATTTAGTTTGTAGTCTACAAATTGTAGACAATAATTATGTTTTAACATGTGTCAGTGTGTCACTTTCTATACGGGTGATATCACAAAGTGGTGCGCTGGTGCACAACGTGCAGGGGCTCGAACCCACGACCTCGAGTTTAAGAGTCTCGTGCTGTACAGACTGAACTAGCCGTTTGAACAACTTAGCTGTTGTTTCTAGTATCTACAGAAAAGTGACTAAATTACCTATCCACAGCCCACAGGTGAAAAAACCAGACCTCTAAGTCGAAAAGAGGCCGAGCACTGGTCGACCAAAAACCGAAAACATAATAATAAAAAAAAAAAAACATGAACTCGTATTCAAAATGTTCACACTTTAAAACGACTTGGGGCTAAAAAATCATCAAACTCACTAAAAGCGTGGACCTAAGGGTAAAAAATTAAATAACTAATTACGAAAAAAAGTTCAAAAAAATTAATACTCAAAACGTTAATTGGACGTATAACATAAGGAAACGTATGGGTATAAGAAAAATCACTTGATGCGTTTTTCAACTTTTTTCTACTCTGATTACGGGCGAAATAATTGTCGTACGCACTTCGACCATAAACGATTTTTGAATCGTCGTATGCCATAATACCGGAATCTCGAGTTTTGTAATGATAAAACGAAAACTCAAAATCCAAAAAACACGTAACTACGTCATTTTCTAAGTATAATGGACATACGAAAAATAATAACTCCCGAACCAAAAGTCGGATAACCTTGATCTGGGTACCCATCGATCCGGCGAAAAGACTTCTATAACATCGACTACTAAAACGGCTCGCCACGCCCAAAATCTAAGTGTCCGTGCCAAAGAACCCGAAAAATCGGCAATTTAGAATTTTTGATGCCCCAAAAGACGGGGAAAAACGGCTCCCACGGTCACGCCACAAGATACCAAATTCGATCATCAACTTCCAATCTACCCAAATCTCGAGTTTCAGAAACTTGGTTCAAAAACTAAATGTTTTCCAAAATACACAAGGGGGAGGGTTTGAGGACCCCCGACTCTGGGAGTACATTTTAGAGGAGCATAAACCGAAACGTTTGGTGAAGAAACGGTCCCCTTAAGTTGAAACCTGGCCGAGAAATACTTAACTCAAAAAATTGTATTACTATTATTATATTAAAAATAATATTAAATTATCGTTAGCCAAAACAAAATGCTTATGATGTGATACAACTATATGGGTTGAAAAATTAAACTATAAACGTTTCCCCTGCCTGTCCCAAGTATATTCACAATTTATCTACGATTACGTAGATTTTTAAATCAAACTCCTACAAGTAAGTTATTTGAACCTAAAAACTATGAGAAATAACTAATGAACACCTAAGGATAATATTTACCATCCAATCGACGTTTGTTAATGAAAATTAATAATGTTAACACTTTAGGATTGGGCAAGGAAAACACTTTACATAATACTATAGCCTATAGGTAAGTATTATAAAATAATAGTTGAACTGATATATAACCTGCATAAGTTGTTCATTGATGTTTTGCAATTATTTATAATATAATAATATAATACAAAATTGTTTATTGTATTTAATTTTGTATATAATTTACTTTACCTAATAATTATTATTGTATTATACTGTTACTGCTTAGTGCTTACTTACTAAATAATAATAAATATTAACAGTGAAGTTTTATATAATGTGTACAATGTACATGTAGACAAGTAGGTGCCTTGTGGAATATATAAGTACCTATACTACCTACACAAGTTTAATAAGGTAACTAAGGTAATTAAATTTATTGAAGCCAACATATTTTATTACTATTTACTACATAACTTCAAAAATAGTTAAATAACTATACCTAAGTGTTTTACTAAATTTTTAAGTATATTTTGATTTTTGAGTGATTTAATCACGCGTATTACGTATTTCCTTGGTTAACTTTTTTTAAATTTATTTCGTTTTGTTTTTTGATTCCAGAGTTAGGGATACATATTTTTTTGGTAAAAGTAAAAATGATCCATATTAGCCATTTAGTTATTTCTAATAGTTTAGCAAGATAAAAACATACGTTTGAGAATTTTGATTCTCACAATAATTACAATCACGTAAATTTTAAAATCAAACTCCTACAAGTAAGTTATTTGAACCTAAAAACTACGAGAAATAACTAATGAACACCTAAGGATAATATTTACCATCCAATCTCAAGCAATTTCCGATAAAACTTTAGGGGCTGTCCTCGTTTTAGGCATTTCAGAGCATCCCCTCGTAAGAAAGGCTTATCATTTTTTTATGAGCAACGAAATAATAACGAAGGGGACAAAGAGTACAAAATAAATAAGCACTAACTTAGTCAAAACCAATGGGACTGATTTGGACCAAAAAATTCATTACTAGGGGTGTCGGCACGTCTTTACAACCCCCTAATTAAATTTATAAGGATAACTCCGGAAGTACGAGTAGAGTACTGATGTCGAAAAAATGGTACAGGATATCAGTAGCAAACTACTAAAGATTGGCTCATTTGGATATCCAATATTTTGAATTGTGGTTGCATTATGGCTCCATATACCACCCCCTACCACTAATGATCCCTGTAGTTAATTAGAGTTTGCAGCACAAACGATGAAACTCGAGCACAATCCAGCACAAACGTAGCACAAACGAATGTCATAATTTAAACTCGAAAATTCGGAGGTGGGGGTGCAGTCGTTTCCCTGGCACCCCCACTAAAGATCCATTCTATTTCATTAGGGTTTGCAGCACAAACGATGAAATTCGAGCACAATCCAGCACAAACGTAGCACAAACGAAAGCCCTTGGTTTGAATTCAAAATTCTGAGGTGGGGGTGCAGTCGTTTCCCTGGCACCCCCAATCGTTATCCCTTATAACTCCTTAAGGGTTGCAGCACAAACGATGAAATTCGAGCACAATCCAGCACAAACGTAGCACAAACGAAAGCCCTTGGTTTGAATTCAAAATTCGGAGGTGGGGGTGCCAGGGAAATGCACTCTTATTTTGCTGTAATTCAAAAACTAATAACTGAATATATTTGATATTTATATCATATGTTTATTTTATCAATTCATATATACTTGATAACATTTTCAAAATATTTTTTGTTTCGTTTTGAGCTATTTACTGACATATTCTTTTTACAGATGTTTTAGTTTTTTTTCTATATATGTCAATAAAAATGTATTCATTGGGTCAAAAAACTTGAAAAATTAATACAAGGCTCCTGATAAATTGTTACAATAGCAGTTGAAAAATATTAAAAATACATAGGCACAGTTTTTTTTTATAAGCATTTAAAATATTTGAAGAATTGAATGGAATGGGAAGCGAATAAAATTCAAAGTTTTGTTATTATGGATTCCTTATCGATCCTTTGATTTTTATTTTTTAACCCCAAACAATGTTTTGTACTAATATTAAATAAAATAATATAAGAAGTTATAATATAATGTATTATGATTATTGAGCCATAACAAATGTGGTATTTGGTAATTACTTCACAATGAAAAAAAAAATATATTTATTGTTACTACGCTTTGTTTCAAACAGAATAAAATACATTGCAGAGTGTGCAAAATGCAAATACTGCACATGCGCCTGTCTCCAAGGTAATCACGATCGTGTAATATTTATTATTATTGTATATAAAAGTAATATCTATTATAACTAATTATAGAAGCAAATTTATATAGTTAAGAAACTATATGTATTTTATGTAATTAAATAAATATACTTAAATATTTAACAGTTATACTTACACAGTACACTTATACTTTCTGCAAAAGGTATATTGGTTCAATGGCATACGCAGTGGCTAACGGGGTGAACTAACCTCCCCATCATTGATATTAATTTTAAAACATATATATTGATTATATTTTCATATATTGATTTAACAATAATATCAAATATGTGTTGTACAATGAATTTTCAAAATAAGCAGAAAAAAAATAATAAAATTAAGGAATAAACATGAATTTTTACATAAAATCAGTATTTGACAAAATCAATTTTGTTTTATTGGTATGTAACTCAAAAACGAAAAACCGAAGATAACTATTTGAAATATTTGCCAAAATATTTATACTATAGCTTTTTCTATAGGTATACTGACATTATTTCAAAAACTGAGGGTTGGATATTTAATATAAGGTTTCTCATAACTCATAACTCATAAGTAGTGTATACTGTAGTAACCAAAAAAACCTAAAAATATATAGGTAATCACAGTCATTTTTATAGACATTTTATGTTAAAATTTGGACGTAATTAAATATTTAATAGAAGAATAAAGTTTTTAGTTATTTTAATGTAATTTAAAAATATTATTCGTGGGAACTTCATACTTTTAAAGTATATTATTATATTTTATACACACAATCACATTTTCACTTACAATATTTTCGGAAATAAATTACTTTAATAACGCAATAATATCATAAAATATGTTTAGTAATATAGGCAGACAAACCGTCTTCGCACAGAATCGGTTTTCGTATTCGTATACAATGGTTTTATATTATAAAATTCAAATTTAATACATCCTTTACACTATAGGTATTACAGCATTACATTTATATTTTAAAATTTAAAAATTTCATACTCTAAAAACATGTTAGAGGATTCTCGTAATACAATTTCAAGCTTATTAGAAAATTTAAACATTATAAATGTTTTAAATATTACAAAATAATTTTGAAACTTTTGAAGTTTTGAGTGTGGTGATTAATTTAAAAATATTATAAGAATAATACATTTTATTCACCATATGTATTGCATAACAGTAGTTTAACAAAATTGTCAAAATTATTCATGGGTATTTAAAACTTGTAGTGCATATTATAATTATACTAGCTGTCCCGCTCGGGCCCGGCGTATTGTCGGAGCTAAAGATTTGTTTTTTTTTTTATAAATAGATACCAATATTAGTAAAAAAAAGTTAGGTATATGCCCCGTATTTCTACTAATACGCTCCCCCCCTGTAATTTTAACGAATTTTGTAAAAAAGTATTGCTTAATATTTCTATACAATTTAAGTTTTATATTACAAACATTTGATAGAGACCAGAGGTATTTATAAAATCCATTATCCGATTATCGATGTATCTAGTACTATTATAGAATAGATAAGATTGACCGTCGTCCATGATTCGTGAAATCGAAAATGATTATCTTTTAATACTTATTGTATTACATTGTTTTGTACCTTATCGCTAAAAATATTAAAAACGAGAAATATTATGTATACATATACATGATAGCACGTGTACCAGACACCAGTATGGGTATACCTTCATGTTCCATGTAGCCACGTAAAAGAATTAAACACTGTTCATTTCGACTAAGTTAACTATACATTGTATACAACATCAAAAGATTTATAGTACAATATTGCCACGTAAGTTTAATATTTTATACTAATTTTGTCTGATAAATTAATATACATATTATATCTATATATATTTTTTATTTATTAGGATTATAAATACGTATTCCATTATAATTTGTAGAAGATGAAAAGATTAGGAAAAATAACGGATTTATTCCAATTAAGAAAAAAATAATATCAAAAGACAACTGGGTTAGCTCTTCTATCAATTCAAAAAGAAATTAACGTTAATCTTAAAGAAGTGGTGAGAAGGTTCGCTTTAACTCCTCGAAGTTTCGAGGATTCATTCTATAAATACTTTTTTATATTAACTAATATCTAATATCTAATAATATGATGACAAATTATTCAAAATGTATTTTAATGTATCATAAATTATTGTTATTATTTTTCATAAAACTATTGAATAATATGACACGATCTGACTTATGTATATTGTATGAATAATATTGTATATGCCAAATTAATATCTAGTAAAATAAATACACTTTAAATACGTGTTAGTAAAAAAATTAAAATAAATTTGACTAAAAGATCAAAAAAAATTAAATATACCGCTATCGTACAACTCATTGTGGTTTTAGTGTACCTCAATTCACGGGCAAATCAGTATCGGTGTACCTCTTAGCTTTGTGAACTGATTCGACCAAGATGTAAAATTCTCATGTGACGGATGTGACGGATTAGATATAACACTTAATAGAAATCGAACGTAGTTCAAACTATTCTCCAAACTTCTCAGTTATCTCTATAAGAAGTAAGAACAATTTAAAATGTTCACAAAATCAAGGACAAATAGTTTATGAGTATAATCCAGTATGTAGCTACAAAGTACAAACATATATACAACTCTCATGTTTATTTTATCATATAATTTCATATTAAGATTATGCCCTCTATAGGTCTCTGTGTGTTTGGTTTCCTGGACACTGTTTTTTTTCCAAATAAACCATCTGATTTCGATACATGCCCAACCAAACTTGTTCACGCACTTTTCAAGGTTCCAAAAATATTCATTATATACATTTTCCAAATTTTCATTGTTCCTTATTTCATACTCTCCATAATTTTTACTTTTTAGCTGAATATTTTCCTCAGATTTTGCCCTGCAGGTTAGCTGCGATGAAAAAGACGTTTACTTCTTCGTGGCTATTAACATCTTCATTAATATCTGAACCGCAGTAGGTATTTAAAATGTCTTACCCTATGAAATTTGTAGTCATTCACTTTTAAATAATTTTTTGGGAATATTATTATTAAATATTATATTATATTATTGTTATTAACTTTTGTGTCAATACCGAGTAGGGAGGAGTGAATAGGTTCGTGGTATAATTTTTGTATAAATAGGCAAAAGCTTAAAAGTTATCTGAATACTTTGAACATTTCATTGACCATTGTGTTAAGTTAAATACAGTAGTACACTTAAAACTTTAAAGTCCCTACGAAAATTATATTTGAATACTGAATTACTGAATTACAACAAAATAGCATTATTATACGTTCGAATATCTCTTCTTGTCGTAGTGTTACGTCAATCACTCATAAAAAATGTGCAAGTGAGTATGTGGCTGTGCTAAATTTTTTTTTAATTTCCAATATTAAAACTTATGAGGAATCTTATTGAGTTGCATTATTTGTAAACCTTAATGTTAAAAATTTAAATCTGCAAAACAATGAAAATTATTTTTTTTTAACTGTAGTAAGAACAACTTATGAGTATTCTTGTATAAATTGTCAATTTTTTTTTATTTTAAAATATTTTGAAAATTCCGACATATCTAGAAAGTTCAAATATGAATATTTTGTGAGAATGGAAGTTCTCTACAGTTATTTATTTTTGAGCTACAGTAAAAAAACAATATCAATCTATTCAAAAACCCGTTTTGCGTAAATATTCCAGTTTTTCCATAATATTTTTCAGTTTCTCAGGTTATTTTTAAAAGTGATGTGAATTGTATGCTTGATAGTTGATACCCTGAAGTACCAACTAGATTCAGATGCATACCTACTAGAAACCACACTAGAGTTAAACATCTTTACTGCTCCAACGTTTTATGATAAACACAAAAGAAAAACAACATCATTGTAAACCTAGCTGTGAATCTAAAATACATTGTGTTTAATATTTTAATGCCAATAAATTAGTAACTACGCAATAATTTGATACGTATATATTCTTTAAAAATCTAAAAAAAAAATCATAAGGTGTGACATAAATCACTAACCTTGACAGTTAATATTAATATACTCATTTAAATTCTATGATGCTATTTAATTTATGTAGGTATAACATGAATTAATACAAAAATGCCTGAAGTATTTCATATTTTCTTGTCACACTGCAACTAACAATTGAATGAACCTGATTCAGACTGGTTCAATTCAAGGTGATTCATTAAATTAAGTTTAAACCCGAGATAGAATTTTTTACTTATATTAGTGAATAAATGTATACACAAATTGTTTTTCCTATAATATGTAACTTTATTAACTACTGCAGCTACTTTATAAACATCCTTTATTTGTTCTGCTTTACAATTAACTGAAATAAAAAAATGAACTATTATTTCTCTGTGAGACCTATAGGCTATCATTATAATACCTCTTATGATTTGTTGTTTATCGATGATAACCTATATATTTATCATAACCCAATAAACAATTAATTAAGATAGTTGTATGATGTGTTCTTAGTTTGTTAGGTAGCTAAGACCTGGAGCACACGTCCTTTTTTAGATTCTGAGCGGAGCGATGAATGTATTGATTTTACAATGATGTGTGTTTTTTTTTTATTTTTGTGTCTGTCATCACCTTTTAGGACAGTAAAAATTCTTTGATTTTCTTCAATAGTACCTTTTCTGATAGGAAAGTGAATCTAGTTGGTACTTTGGGGGGTCAAAAGTTAAAAATTTCCCATTAGTTTTTAAAAGCACCGTGAAAAACAAATGAAAAATTAAGGGAAAAACGGGAATTTTTACGGAAAACCAATTTTCAACAAAATCGATTTTTGTTTTTGGTATAACTCTAAAAGAAATGACCGTAGATATATGAAATTTTGACCAAATGTTTATATATAAGCATTTTCTACACACCCTAGCATTTTCAAAATATTTTTTTTATATAAATACCAATAAAATTTTAATTAATTAAATAATTATAAAATGTTCAGTTTTTATAACTAAGGATTGAAAATTTAAAACAAAGATTCTAATAAATAGTACATACTGCAGTAATCAAAAAATATAATATATAATAAAAATACCTATATGTAAACAGAGTTATTTTAGATTCTGACCGGAGCAATGTTTTATTGTTATTTTAAGTTCAAATTTGGACGAAATTACATATTAAAATCAATTTTAACTAGTAAAAGTATATATTATAATATTTTTCTAGCATCACTGATAATTTTAGGTTGATAGTTAAATAATATGAATAATATTAATTCAACTTAGCAGCTACCATAAAATAACAATATCAATATAATTTAAAATATCCTAGACTGACATACCGTCTCCGCTCAGAATCGTTTTTCGTATACAATGATATTATCATATCATATCATTGAATTCAAATTTTATACCATCCATTATACAGTGATCTACTTGAATCCTACTGTACAGCAGAGTGACATCCACTTGACCCACTTTTATTGCCACTGAGGCACCACAAATACGATGGAGGTAATATATTGTGATCAAATGACAAATTGTGCATTGCATATACCTTCTGAACATGTCTTGCGACTCCGTGCCTGCACAGTGGCAAAAAACGGACGTGTACACTGACCTATAATATTAGAGTGAATTGACTAACTATCAAATTTAAAGTAAAAAGGGGGTCAAGTGTGAAGTGGATGTCGCTCCGCTCTACAGCAGGTTACAAGTAGTTCAATGTATAATGGATGGTATTAAATTTGAATTCAATGATACAATATCATTGTATAGGTACGAAAAACAATTCTGAGCGGAGACGGTATGTCAGTCTAGGATATTCTAAATTATATTGACATTGTTATTGAACGATAGCTGCTAAGTTGAATTAATATTATTCATATTATTTAATTATCAACCTAAAATTATCAGCGATGCTAGAAAAATATTGTAATATATACTTTTACTCGTTAAAATTGATTTTAATATGTAATTTCGTCCAAATTTGAACTTAAAATATCTGTAAAAAATAACTGTGTTTATATATTTTTTAGATTATTTGTTTACAGTATGTACTATTTATTAGAATCTTTATTTTAAATTTTAAATCTTTAGTTATAAAAACTGACCATTTTATAATTGTTTAATTAGGTACAATGATTGATAATTTTCGAGATTTTGATGAATTTTGTCAAAATTCAAACTTTAAATGCTTGTAAAAAAAATGTGTGCATATGTATTTTTAATATTTTTCAATTGCTATTGTAACTGCTTTTTATTTGCTATTTTTATTTGTTGGGCAAAAAATAATGAAAATTTATTGGTATTTATATAAAAAAAACTAAAAAAATTGAAAGTTGAAATGGTCCGTAAAAAGCTCAAAAACAGTCAAATATATTCAAAATTAGACGGTGTATAGAAAATGCTTATATAAACATTCAGTGAAATTTTCATGCATCTACAGTTATTCGTTTTTGAATTGCAACAAAATAAGAAAATCGCTACATGAGAAATCGAGTGAATATCTAATCTTGTAAAAATTTAAACTTAAAATGCTCATAAAAATTTACTATGACTTGCTTATAAACTTTTTTTTATTGATAAAATTAGGCAAACTTATAAGGATTCTCGTATCACATTTTAAAACCTTAGATATAAAAAGAAAAATTTTTATGAATTTCTAACTCAAAATAAATTGCACATTTTCGTCATTTTTACGTATTTTGTCAAAATTTGAACTTTGATTACCTATAAAAAAAAATTGTGACTACGGATTTTTAATATTTGTCATCTGCCTTTGAAACTATATATTAGAAGCCTACTATTAAATTTTCAAGATTTTTTACCCAACAAATAAAATTTTATTGAGATTTATAGAAAAAAAAAATAAAAAAATTAGAAACTGAAAATGTCCGTTAAAAGCTCAAAATAAGTCAGAATATTTTAAAAATGCTAGGATGTGTAGAAAATGCTTATATCAACATTTGGTCAAAATTTCATATATCTATCGTCATTTCTATTAGAGTTATACCAAAAACAACAATCGATTTTGTCGAAAATTGGTTTTCTGTAAAAATTCCCATTTTTTCCTTAATTTTTCATTTGTTCCAACTAGATTCACTTTCCTATCAGAAAAGGTACTATTGAAGAAAATCGAAGCATTTTTACTGTCCTAAAAGGTGATGACAGACACAAAAATAAAAAATAAATTTAAAAAAAAACACACATCATTGTAAAATCAATACATTCATCGTTCCGCTCAGAATCTAAAATATTATCGAGAGTATAAAATAGCTTTTTTTGTATTTTATATTATAAGCGAGTTATCAGCATTTTAAAATAATAAATATAATAAAAATTAGGTAAAGAAAATATAATAATATAGTTAACATAATTATAAATAATTTACATGTTATAACTCACTTTAAAATTAAAATATCAATAAAAACCTAGATAATAATCTAGATAATCCCTAGATAATACTCTCACCTTTTGGTTTGATCTTAATAATTTATTATCATAATAATTCATTCTATTATTGAAGCTAAGCAACATAAAATTGAACCTGCATTCTGCTGAGCGCTTACGTTTTTAAGACAAAGGCAACACGCCTACTTAACTCGATAATCTTATTATTTTTTTTGTGTTTCATATTTAAATGTATTACTTTTAATAATATTTACCATTTATGAAGTAAATGTCAATAAAGTAGAAGAAATTAGGTAGGTAAAATTTGGATGAAAATGTATATTAAATAACCAAGAATTACGATTTTAGTTATTTTATTGTAATTTTATAATATTAATTCAACTTACCTGCTATACCATATTAATAATGAGAAATAACAATATAAAATATCCACACTGACAAACCATCTCAGCTCAGAATCGTTTTTCGTATAGGTACAATGATATTATATCATTGAATTCAAATGTATAATATCAATTACCATCCAATAAACAGTGCCCCACTTGTAACCTACTGTACAGCAGAGCGACATCCACTTACCCATCTTTTTCAAACTATCTTTGGTACCTATGTATAATATATAATATACAAAGTGATAGGTACATTTAATAATTGTCTACACTAGATAATTCTTTTGAAGTTGTAACATTTTGAATGCATTTGTTTACATAATTTAATGTCGTTGTAAAAGGACATTTTTGAAAACAAATTATATTTTTACAATTTAAAATCATTGTTATCATTTTTTACTTTTTACTTTTTAAACGACAACCTACATTTTTAATTTAATAATCCAAATATTCAGAAGAAGAATTTTTTCCATAATATTGATCGATACATAAAAATTGATTTTGAACGAATAATTCATTAGTTATTGCTTATAGTAATAATGTGGATGAGCTGAGTAGAGCAGGCAACGGTATCCCGAAAAATATTCTTAAGTATGTTTGTGTTAAATTAATAAAAATACCAATCTTTAGTTTATTTAAAGTAATAGATAGGTACAATATTATATTGTATAATATACCTAAATAATAATATCTGGTTAAACATAGATAAATAAAAATTGCAATTACAATATAAAAAAAATATCGGTAACGAATAACTATAATTTTTACCTAATAGGTATAACCTGGGACGGTAGTTCTAATTCCAAAAACATTAATGATAGAGCTAGATCATCACTTCTAAAATTCGTTTTTCTAACAGTAATAGTAAAAATGATGTTAATTTTTATTATTAAATATATTAAAAAAAATATTAAAAATATGCTTCAACCGATGCAAAGTAAACTTGTATACCAATCAAACATCTTTACGTATTTTAAATCGAACTGCTAGAAGTACCTTAATTTTTGTCAGGCGTTTAGGTCGTTATTCCTATGTCCCACGTGTGTTAGACAAAGACAGACAATCGCGGCATGCAACGCCCTTAAGGTCCTCTTAATATTTATGTACACTGTGTCCTCATAGTCTTAACTTGGCTATTTCTGACGCTAGTGAAATAATTTTGAGTTCAAAAAACAATTCAAAACTGACATTGTAAATTTGGTACATCGTTATGAGAAGATCGTTAATTGCAGTGCACAAGAAAATATCGGAGAACTTAGATTATGGTGGAAACATATTGTAATCCAAATGAATGAAAATACTAAAAATGCCCATTCGGCATTACATGTATATTGTATGTGATGAAACAATATATCCAATTGAACAAAAACACTTTTGCCAATTATTCAAAGAGAAGTTGAAAAGGCAACGACAATTCACAGTGACCAGTGGTGGTAAGTGGAGGACATCATATGCCACATTTCACATTAAGGCTCTGCAAACGTGTCATTTTTAAGAGGACGTCGCACCCGCATGTGTTGTCTCCGTCTTACACACGTACGACATACCAAATTTTCGTTCGCTAGTTTCAATAGGGCGCTGTCAGTTTTGATATTAGAGTGAATTGACCTATTATCAAACTTCGAAGTAATAGCATTATCTGTGTTCTCTCGTTGGTCTTTTACGATATTTCAATTTTTAAGTGAGATATGGGTATGTAAAGTATTAATATTTTAAAATACTCATAACTCGCGTACAAATTAAAATATCGTAAATACCAACGAGTGAACACATAAAATGTTGTTACCTAAAAATTTAATAATTGGTCAATTCACTCTAATATCAAAACTGACAGCGCCCTATTGAAACTAGCGAATGAAAATTTGCTATGTCGTACGTGTGTAAGACGGAAACATTATTTATATAGGTGTTTATACGTATTTGTATTGAATGTATATTTTTGTTGTTATATAAATTACTTTCTTAGAAATAATTGTTAATCGTTTAAAAGCGTTGATAAAAAAAAATG
The DNA here is from genome assembly GCA_027563435.1 of Nasonovia ribisnigri. NCBI lineage: Eukaryota > Metazoa > Arthropoda > Insecta > Hemiptera > Aphididae > Nasonovia > Nasonovia ribisnigri. The sequence continues at coordinate 127,300 of JANEHU010000911.1, read as the reverse complement.
TAGGTTATGTTAAATTGTAAAAGTTCAATGGCAGTTTATTCACGTGTAACACAATATGGACACGTGACTGATTAACATTTTAGATTCTAAACAGAGCGATGAATGTATTGTGTTTACAATGATGTGTGATTTTTATTTTATTGTATTTTTGTTTCTTTTATAAATCACTTAAAATGAACAGCAAAAATGTTTAAATCTTCAACTTTGAGAGCGTAGTTTTTAGTCTCAAATTGGAACTGGTTGGAACCTTGGTATCATGTTCTGGGTACTTAAATAGTGTAAAAGTAGAAAATTACCAGTACTTTTCAAAATAATTGAGAAAAACTTACGAATAATTTCACAACACCTACCAGTTTTCAATAAAATCGATTTTGTTTTTATTGTAATTTAAAAGGGAATAACAGGAGGTTTATAAATATAAAGATTTAACATTTTCACCAAATATGTAATACACCATAATATTTTTATATTTTTGAGCTATTTTTTTTTTTTAAGTTCCTTTTCGATTTAGGTCAATACATTTTTTTATAGGAAAAAAGCTCCAATATTTAATAGAAGGTTAGTCAAGTTGTTTTAAAATCAATTAAAAAATATAAAAATACAGGGACAAAATTTGTCAAAATCATGAGAATATGTATATTATTTTGTAGGTTTTTACTAAAGTTTGTTACATCTTTAATCGGAAAAAATTGTTATAACTAAAGACCTTATAGATATTATAATAGAAAAACTAATAACTTATTTCAATATAAATACCTACATAATAAAATATCATCTGTATGAATATATAGGCTGGTTTCTGACCGAATCTCAGTTTGATATATTTTAAGCTACCTATTTAAATTATTAATTTTTTTTTTTAACACCTATATAATTTCTAGTTTATTCCATTGTTATTATATATTTGAAAATACATTTTAAATTGGTAATGACTAATGAATCATTAGTATATAAATTAAATCAGATATAAAAGTTAATAATAATAATCATAGAATTGTACTAATAAAATACGCATAAATATATATATTTCATTTATTGATACAACATATTAATATAATAAAAATTATCACGTGCAAATGTATTGTATATGTACCTATTATAATTTGAGTATCATGTATTCACGTGTAAAACAATGCTACCTATATTATGAAATTTAAAACAGATGAAAAAGGTAGCTTAAATTATAACTACCTCTTTTAAATAATATCCCTTTATGTTCTATTGTTTAAATAATTAAATTACAATCGCAGTTGCGTGAAGTTGGCGCCTCCCACATTGCCACTATGACTTCAAACCTCCACCAATATTTTGGAACCTATTAGTTATTTGGAACAAATTGGAACCTAGTTTTCTGAATTTGAAACTTCACACTTTTCCCTGTAAAAATGTTTTTCAGTTGAGAGGGCCATTACGATTGGTAGGGTTGGTTAGGTTAAAACGTTTGGTTAGCAACGTGTACGGTGTACCTATATGTGTGGCAAGGTTTTTGCAACTACGAACCCGGGTGGTCACCCATCTGAAAATTAGTGTCATCGGACGTTACTTACTCTCAATCACGTTGTGTGACTGATTATTGCAGCAACCGCGCATTGCCAAGCCACTTATTCCTATTATAAATTCGAATTTGGAAGAAAGAATAACAATTTTAGAATATTTTGTTGTAATTTAAAAATATTATTATTATAATATAGTCTGCCTTCACTCAGAAGTATTTTTCGTATACAGTGATATTATATCACTGAATTCAAATTTAACACCATACATAATGTCATAATATAGATTATAGATATCAATATATCATTCATAACAGTGACTCACGATCACGTCACCTAATGTATACTAGATAGATTTTAACAAAAGTTTTACCCGAAATATACGATCGTCTATCAACCATCATCATTCACGTTATGCAATTATTACCTATAGTTATTACTTATTACCAATTTAAAGGGTAATGATTGATAAACCAAAGTTATATGAAAGTATTATTGAATTATATGTATACGCCATACGGGTTTTAATGTAACAATTATTTAATAAAAAATCTTATAAACAGTACATTTATATATTTGCATTTGAAATATGTAATATTTTTTTAATATTTAGATTAGTGAATTTTGTATTGTCAATAGACAATAGTGTTATTATGAAGTATTATTGAACTATATTTATACATTATTTAGGGTATTAATTTAAGCATTTGAACATTTATTGATTTGCATTGTATATTATTATTTAATATTTTTACTTTTAATTTGTGGGGGGAAAGTTCTAGAATCGAATTTTGGGGAGTATACACACACAAAGACGATAAGTGACCGCAACGAACTTAAGAATTGTCAAACTCCTTAAGAGGACGTTGCACCAGCATATGTCGTCTCCGACTTACACACGTACGAAATGGAAATTTTCGTTCGCTAGTTTCAATGGGTTGCTATCAGTTTTGATATTAGAGTGAATTGACCAAGGTTGACAATATTATCAAACTTTGAAGTTATAACATTATCTGTGTTCTCCCAACGGTCTTTTACGATATTTCAGTTTTTAAGTGAGATATGGGTATGTAAAGTATTAATATTTTAAAATGCTCATAACTCACGTAAAAATTGAAATATCGTAAAAAACCAACGAGAGAACACAGATAATGTTATTACTTCAAAGTTTGATAATAGGTCAATTCACTCTAATATCAAAACTGACAGCACCCTATTGAAACTAACGAACGGAAATTTGGTATGTCGTACGTGTGTAAGACGGAGACAACACATGCGGGTACGACGTCCTCTTAAAAATGACACGTTTGCAGAGCCTTAATGTGAAATGTGGCATATGTCCTCCACTTACCACTACTGGTCACTGTGAATTGTCGTTGCCTTTTCAACTTCTCTTTGAATAATTGGCAAAAGTGTTTTTGTTCAATTGGATATATTGTTTCATCACATACAATATACATGTAATGCCGAATGGGCATTTTTAGTATTTTCATTCATTTGGATTACAATATGTTTCCACCATAATCTAAGTTCTCCGATATTTTCTTGTGCACTGCAATTAACGATCTTTCTCATAACGATGTACCAAATTTACAATGTCAGTCTCGAATTGTTTTTTGAATTCAAAATTATTTCATTAGCGTCAGAAATAGCCAAGTTAAGACTATGAGAGGCACGGTGGACATAAATATTCATATCATTAGTTTTTCTGACATGAGTTTGTACGCCATTACAACGAACACTCAACACTCATAGCGACAGCCCCGTCATAACCCTGGCCAACCATAAATGAACATTCTATACCAAGATTGTCTATTATAGATTGTCTAATAATGTTTCAGCGAGGCTTTTTCCCATTAAGCTAGTTACAGGGACAAATTTCAAAAAATCTTCACGTAATTTTAAAGTAATACTTTCTACATATCAAACACATAAAGTGAATTGCTCTTTACATGAGATATCAGTTATTGTTTCGTCTGCTTATATAGAAAGTATCCCAGAAACATTTACCTTTGAAACAATTAAATTAACCATTATATTATGTTATTACAGCAATCAATAATTTCATTTTGGATTCTGGGACTAATATAATATGTTAGATTAAGTGATGATGTAGACATATGTTTTTTTCAATTTGTATCCCCACTTTCAACTCTTAATCATAATAAGGCACGAAAATTTCTGTCGTTTTCAATTGGATCTTTAAAATCAAGTTATCCAGAATCTCTGTGCCCCCGAAGAGAAATATTTTGTCGTCCCCAAAATATTTCAATTAATAATAATATTGTAGTTTCAACTTTCAACTATGAGCGACAATTTTGAACGATATTCTTGTATTTGTAGTTTTAAAGAAATCATTATACATGTTTTACTTGTAAAGTAAATTCTTACCCCCCCCCCTCATGTCGGTAGGCCGCTGCAGAATTTTACTATAAAACTGTACTGATTTACAATAATAATGAAACATTTAATAAATATATTTGCAAGCACTATATCAGTGCACCTAAATAATATCATACGTTCGGCCAGCAGGTCAGTTGGAACTATTTGAAATGGTCACAACCACACACAGCTCCCTATATCCATAGAATTATAGAAATAGATGGAACATTAGGTATGATAACGCGTACAAATTGTTAGGAGCAAGGTGTATTTATCACATAAATACACCTTGGTTACGAGGATCGGGCGTTGTTAAAGCAATTAAAGCTGTCCTCGGAACAGTACCATTTAATTTATCTCACTCTCATGATAAAACTCTATCTATCTTAATCCGTTTGCCACGACCACGCCTCCCAGTCCTCGGGATAAAAGTTCTGTGTTCCGTCTATTTCTATAAGTCTATGGCCTATGCCTATATGCTATATCCCTCCTTTGTTACCTACACCGCATACTTTAAAAACGATTTTCCTAGAAACTGGAAAAAGGACTGTAGGTTAAGTATTATCATTATTGTTATTTTACTCTCAGGTCCGTCCTATTTATTCATACAAACATAAACGGATTGTCATTCGCAGGTATTACGATACTACGATTATGATAGTCCGGTAGACGGTAGTACATTTTAGATTTTACACACGATCCAAACAATAACAATCCAATGATAATGAATGATATAGTTGCGTGCAATAAGTTAACATACAACAGACGATCCACCAAGACATGAAGGTCATCGAAAGATAATGTACTTTTACCGGAACTGACGACTATAAACGTCGGTTTTATCCGAGCCTAGTTTTATATCATGATGATGGGCCTGCAGCTACCACGGTTATGTACGATGGTGTAAAAATTGGTGTCTATAGACCGGCGGCGCGCATGCGCTCGGTCGGCGTAGCGTCGATACGTCATGGTATCTCCCGATCTCCGTGGCATGACGTTTCGGTATCGTCAGCGGCCGTCGCGCGAACGCGGCAACAGGCCGATCCCCGAGCAACTCGCCGCGTCAAACCAGACGTCAGTATTCACCATTCACATATCGCTATTCAGTACGCCAACGACCGTCCGACCGCGGAGATATACGCTCACGTCGTCTCGTCCGACATTTAATTAGATCCGAAGAAGAGTGCTCGAATATCGTTCGACCGATCGTTTTTCAACACTCTTGTCGGCCTTATTTCTCCTAAGTTTTCCTTTTTTCGGTCGGTACTTATTTATCATAATATCATACAATATATCTACAGCACCGTGTCGATCGATCATATTATTATCGGCACAATCGAAAACGGGTTCGTGTAATATTGTTGGTAAACGCAATATTATAATATATAGTGCCGTTGGCAATCGCGAAACGTTTCGATTTTGAAGAATTTTCTAGCGGCACGTTTGTCGACACGTCAGTGCGGCGACTGAAATTAAAAAAAAAAACAAACTATCGTAGTCAAATTGCATTTATTGTTTTCGTTTCGGAGTTAGATGTGAGTATTCCACAGTACTTACCTCAGTAATGTATAAACTATTATTATGAATTATGATGTGTCTAAAAAATGTAGTATTATTATTTATTTGTACACATACGAGTATTTAGAGTAAACAATTCCTCGCTAAAGATAAGTATTGCTATCGTTTCATCATGATTTATGTAAACACACACTTATAATTCGTATACAATCACTCGAATTGCGGTGGTTGGCACCCGAAGGCTCAAATATTTCTATTTTTTTTAATATTACATAATATTATATTGGTTTAAGAAATTATTTTTATTTCTTATGATACCTTAGTACCTATTAGACTTTGCTGTTCGATGTTTCATTGTAACATACTGACATATTTTTATGCTACATATTATATATTATGTGGTTAGTACATATCCTTGTACAGTTGTACGTATTAATGTATTGGTACATTTTAAATTTACAAATTCAATTTTATTTAATAATACATCACCTGTGTTATAATAATGAATCAATAGTATGATTTTAACCTTCAAGTACCATTACTATATTTTATGTGGAATATAACACTTAAGATATTATCAAAACTAAATCACATTGATAAAAGCGATTATAACCATTTGAATAAACAAAAATTATATTAAACTTGTTTAAACTTGTATTCGTGTATATTAATTAAATGGATCGATATGCATCAACGTAATTTAATGTGTAGAAACATTAAGAAAATATACAATTCCAGTCAAAAAAACAATTTTTTATCTTATGTTGTAAAAATAAATGGCAAAAAGACCTTGATTGATTATTTTAAGTGAATTATATAAAATATATAAATAATATATACCTATTATACATGAGTACATTTAGAAGGCTATGTTTAAATTTTGAAAAAGAACATTTTATTTTTGTTACCGTTTTTAATTTTATAGTAGTTATTGCGTATATTATACTAAAATACATACTAGCAATAATACAATATGGGTTGGTGACTAGGGGTATAGTGGCATATTGAATAACTAACTGCGATTGTATAGTTAGCTGTCCTCAGTATTTTCTCCTTTTATTAGAGGCAGTAAAGAATATTATACCTACTTAAAAACACGAGGAAATACATTTCTAGCTTCAAGGCTGTATTAGCGCCTAATATGTGAAACATAAACATAAATGACCTTACTCCGATGTTTATTGAAGTAATCAAATCAAAATCAAATCTTATCAACACACCGAAAAATAAATAATACTCGTATTTAATAATCTTAAAAAATCTTAATTCTCGTACAACTCAACAACTGTAATTGTTATTATCCAAAAATTTAAATCTACCACCGACAACATTTATAACGGGCGTATTAAAATACCGATATAGGTATATTAACAAATTAGTTTTGGTCTAGTTGTTCATATAAGTGCTCGTGTCTTATTTACAGTATGAAAATACAGTTTTGGCTTCCAAATACAATGCAATTTGAATCAATTTCATCATGCACTTTCTAAAACAGCATATATTGTAATAATCCAGTTTCTAGTTAAGATTTGAAACTTATCGAAGTTTACATTTCATTTTTTATTTATTATGGTTTTCAATTTCAACTATAGCAGTCTTTTAAACGATACTTTTTAAAACTAGTATTAAAGACTTAATAAAATAAGTATTTGAGTAAAAACACAAATACTTTACACATTTGTATTGATACTTTCAAAGTTTTTTTACTTTAATTTTTTTAGCATTTTCATGTTTTACATTAACATTATAGAGCATTTTCCATCGTATCAATTAAATATTAACAATTGTGATTTTTTTTTGTCAAGGAATTTTAATTTTGTTTGAGAATAATTCATAACAAAATTTTTTTTAAATTTATATGTACGACTCGTATACTATATTCTTTGTGATTTAAGTGAAAATAGAAAATATATAATCTAAAAAGAAAAAAATTTGCAAATTAGTATTTGATTTTAAATACAGATACTTTTAAAACGTATTTAAAGTACTTTGTCCAAGCACTTTATACAAGACTGCCAACTAGTGATAAATTTCGACCAGATGTATTAATGTATTACGTTACCTAGTGAAATAAACAATAGTAATGTAATTAATGATAAAATAAGTATCAGCTGTGCAATGTATACACATGTGTCATGCACTCGAGCATCACATTGTATAAGTAGATATATAACTATTACCAGTATCATTAACATAAGACTGCAGTTGCACCACGTCATGTGTCGTCACTGCAGTGGCCTATATATGAGATGGGTAGGGGTTTAACTCCCCCCCCCCCAAATGTATTGTTGGTAAGGCATTTTAATACGGTGATTAATTTATAATATTAATTAAATCTATTTTTTATATATCCCCTCCCCCCGAAATTAATTCCTATGTACTCCACTGGACTCGTCAGTACATAGATTTCACATTCAAAAATGCATAAATAAGAGGTATAGAAATGTGTACATCGAAAAAAATGTGTATGTCATACTATATACATAGTCATACATATATTAATATTATTATCGTATTTGCGTATTAACTAGATGCAATGCAAATTATTGTCGTGTCAATTGATTTAATTTTGTATGTAGATCGTGATATAGAATTAATTATGAAAATAAATAGGAAATATAATCAATTTTCAACTTTTTAAGCATTCTATAGACCAAAGTATTTTTTTGAGGCAAAAATAATAATATTATAATAATACAAACAACTTTCGACACAAATATAATATTGTCCAGTAGGTAATAGGTACGAATTGATGGACTAAAGAATATAGTCCTATAGTCTATAATAGTCAAATAAAGTATCTTACTACCGTATTTTTTTTCACTGTCAAACAAACGTGTCAAATCAAATCAAATTTTGTTTGACATTGATTCCATAAAATAACGAAGAATGGTTTTCGCTCAATGACACGACTATTGACTAATATAACACTCATCAAAATATACTATAGATTTATACCTGTACTAGTATAAATGTATAGATAATAATATGTCTCTACTTTAAAGGAATTCACATTTACCAGCCGAGATATATCAAGTTAAGAACGTAACCTTGCGTATCTCATCAACAATAATGTCAATAAAACATAAAAATTTTAAACTATTAAACTATAATCATAATAGGCGTGTTTTAGCGTTTAATTTGTTTATATTTTTAATCGGAATGATTATATGATTTTGGTTATTGGTCCAAGACTCACGAAAACGATGTAATTTATTTTAGGAAATTGATAACCGATAGATTTAACCTAAAACCAAAAGTTTAACCTAACCGCGAAAACGACTTGTTTATAAAATATAATAGTAACCAGGTTACATTTGGTTAAGCGCGAAAACACGCCTTAATATATCATTCCAATATAATATACTACCTATAGTTTTAATTTTAATTCTCACAATATTTATTTTATTATTAAAGTTAATTACAACATTCCCAGTAAATGTAATTTTATAAATCTCTTAGATTATTGAAGATAATTATAAAGACATATTATGTCAATATTATGTCAGTGGCGAATAATTTTATTTACCTATCATAAATCAAAATAAGTGATAAATCTGATTAAACTGAACAATCGTAGCTTCCTATTTTTGTGTGAAATATTGAAAAGGTTCAATATTGTTTTATTCAAAAAAGAAATTAATAAAACTTGATATAGATACCTATCCTGTATATTCGTATTATTTGTCTTTATACCTCTATGTTATGAACAGTATATCTACATCTAAGTAATGAAGTAATTAATGGTAGAAATAAAACATAATTTAATTGTAATGAGAATATGAGACTGCAATTAATTATGCATTAAAAATTCATTAATCCTACATTCCAACACATTTTGAAGTCTGTCTGCTCTATACATGCAATATTACATCGATTTGGAAGGCCAGTTTTGTGTTCAGTAACTCCCAGTTACAGATATTCCACCAGATTATAGATTTTAAAATGAATTGCAAACTAATAATGATATACTGGGAATTCCTCAAACGTATAACGAAAAACCAGATATGCAGTTGTTATAATGGTAGGAGTTATAAGGAAATATAGCTTGAACGGGTTTTTTTAGCATTATAAAAAACAAACATAACAATACTATAACCAGACAGTAGGTACTGCATTTTAAGGCTGAACAAAATATTTTCTAATGATAATATTATGATCAGATTTAAAACCTACGTATTTGCCGAATATACTATGACCTGGCACAGCGATAACTAAAATAATAGTACATTATTAATTAGTCCCATCCCAGTTACAACTTATTATTTAGATTTTGGAAAATGCTTTTTCTAGTATTTAGGATTTTTATTATAAATTAAGGCTTAAAGAAAATCGCTTAAATTATGAACGTAGAATAAAGTAACATATAAATTCATTAAAGTTATTGTTTCATTGATTTTATAAATCATAATATCATGATATTCATCATAACATTTAATACTAAGGCATACAATACTGTAAATTTATCACGTGCATCTGAGTTGATTAATCAATAGATATTAATTGTGAAACACAGCTACCTAAAAATAAATTCCGATACCTAGTTAAATTTTTATTTTATTTTCATAAATTACACCAGGGTTTAACATACAATAACAATACATAAGCATACAATTTCCATACAAGATGACACGTGCATATTATATTATTGTTGTACATTAACACCACCAACCACACTAGTTGCATATCCAAGGTTGTTATAAGTATAAAACCATGTCTAAATTAGTGATCCCAATTTCCGCATGTTTTTTTTATCGCATGTTATGTATTAACAATTCAATGAAAATCATTAAAAACTTGAAATCATGGAATTGTTAAAGAGATTTAAACCTTTAAGTTATCAACTGCTGTATGAAAGCTTTCTATCAATCGATTATCCTATATTCAGCTAAACAAAACTGAAAGAAAATATTCCAACAATTTCCATTTGATTTTAGAAATGCGGAAATGTCTTATTGTATTTACTTACTTATTGGTTATTAATAATTATTAATTAGGTAGTTACATTCAGTGTCGGCCAGTCCATGGTCACTAGAATACGGATACATTTAAAGCCAATGCAAGACATGTGTCTTATTTGACAAGGCCCAGAAAACTTTAAATAATTTGAGAACATAAAATAAAAATATAAAATGGGCCATCTCATATTTTAAAATACAGCAACCAAATAAATCAGTGTGTTGATACACTTTATTGATTAACGTGCTTAGGTAGTATTAAATACGTATTTAATTACACGTGTATGGTGAATAGGTATGAATATATAAATATAGGTAATAAATGTAATTCCTAAACTATAATGCAATACATTTCAAAAAATGCTATGTACCCAGAAATTATTGTCTACTACTTGGTTATATAAATATTGTTAAATATAGGTACCAATAACGCTTGTCATAACATGATAATATATATGTTGAAACATTTAAAAACAATGTACTTACAGATTAATACAATAAATAATATAACAAATTAAGATGATGATATTTTTACCGATACTATAACATTAGTGCATTTCATTGCAAATAAATTAACTACGATTTGTTATAAATATGAAACAACTAACAAGTGTATTCCTATATACGTATAGAAAAGTAGGAGACGACAGTAAAATAATTATTGTTTTATCAAAATCTCGAAAACATAAAAACAAAGTACCTATTTCAATTTATTTTCAGAATAAACTAAATTTGTATTCTAAAAAGATGTGGTTCATTGATTTATATTTGATTAAAATTAATAGCTTACATGATATAAACTATAAAGTGTAAATATGTTATTACTTATTATGGTTTTCGATGTAGGTAGGTACTTCAAAAAATTGATTATTCGTAAAAACTATAAACTATATAAGTTTATATTACATACAATAATTTTTAATGAGTAATATATAAATATAAATATTACGATTCTATTAAACAACTTAGGTTAGTGTTTGATGAGTTTGGAGTGAACAGTTTTTCAGATATTTTTAATTGTTAAACAAACTTGCAAAGTTAAATGATGTCATTCAACCAGCATTGTAATTTTGTAAATGTTATAGTATATTATGAAGTATCAGCGTATCACTAAGTATTACCAATATGATCAAGTCTTTAGAATCGTTTATTCATATAGACAATTATTTTTCGTATTATATGAATTCAAATTTAAAATAATGAACTGTGTTAACAGTTAATTGCTTTACAATTTCCCTATTAAGACGCCATGATAATTTATAAACGAACGACAGTCTGACAGTCTACGAATGTATACAATATAACAATATGAAGGCCACACAGACCAGTTTTTCAGGATTATAATGCTTTCCGGGGTAAATGGTCAAAATAGAATGTCGTCCCATTATTGTTCTGTATCCAGTTGTCCTTATAATAAATGTATATAATATAATATATATTAATAATATATTATATTATAATAATAATAATTAATTAGATTACACAGTACATAGGTTGGTATTATTTCAAATGCGCAATTTATAGAGGGATATATTTTTGCATTACACGAAATTGAATAAAATAATTGTATAGGTATTTGGTAATAATATGTGACTTGAAGGTTGTCTAAGATTTGACTATAAATAATTATCCTAAAAATAATTTTTATATTCTGGAATACAGAGTAAAAAACTTCCCGAAACAATATAACATCATTGTTATGGTCATCATCACTCGTTGCAAAATCAATGCGAACTATATTCGTTTCTCTCGTGCAAATATTAAAAACTTAAGACTCTCAAACATATTATATTTAGAATATTTAATTTTTTTAATTTTTTTTTATTATTAGCTCAAAGCTTTGACGACTGAGGTATTATTGTGTAAGGTTGGTAGGATTGATACAGTAAGGTTGGAACTGTTGATACGGTTGAAAATGGTTGGTTAGGAACACGTGTATGTGTGGCAATGTTTTTGCACACTACGAACCCTTATGGTCACCCATCCGAGAACTAGTGTCTAGTGGCAGCAACCGTTTCTTACTCTCAATCACGTAGCGTGATTGGTTTCAGGCTTCAGCCACTGCGTTGCGCCGATATTTAAAAATTCTACTATAGTATTATATATGCATTGTGTCAAGCACTATAAAACATCAATGATCGACCTCGAAAACCCAAATTCGTGTTCCCCGTTTGTGGTACCATGCAATGTTTAAAATTAAAGATAAATGTAATGTTAATTGTTCAGTGTTATCTGTTATATACAATCCTTAATCGGCTTAATCGTTGCATATTAAAATGTGTGATTACTTGTGATGTCCCTGCAGTTGTTTCCCACTTAAATCTATACAATTTGAGATTTCTAATATAGATATTAGACACATGAACAATAATATTCTATAGAATGTGAGACGATGATTATCATCGAATATTTTTCAAATGTGCACTTAGTAATGGTCAGCAATGTGTTTTATTTCTGATTTTATTAGTTAGATTTTATCTTTGGCACATTAGTCACTGCGCTACTGGTATGGAATGGAAAAAATGTTATGTTGTGTTAATCTGATTTATAGAAATTAAAACTAGACGCGATATACAATAATATATGTGTATTACAATACCTACGCAGATATAGTTTTTTTGTCGTCTTATTATATAAATGAACATAACATTATAACTAGGTACCTACTATAACTAAGCGCACAAACAAACAAAAGTTAATTAGGGACCTGGCGTGGCTCGGTGGTTGGACTCAGTCACTAACGTGTTCTGAGGTCAAGCTTAGCCGGCGTCTATAGTTCCCGGATGGGTGACCACTCGGGTTTTATATTTTTAGTGACGAATCCTCACCCCACATACACGTGTTCCTGAACAACCTTACCCCACCCTTTATAAAATGCTAAAGCCCATAATTGTCAATGCCTGAGATCAATAAAAAAAAAAAAGTTAATTATATCATTTAATTTATATCTAGAATTTATATGTGTATAGTTAAGAAAATAATAAAAACAGTGCTTAACAATAGTTTTTGTTTATTTTAGTTGAGAATATTAACAAGATGTCAGTTACTAGTGTCCAGACTATGAACAACCAAAGCTTGATGAACATTAATGACAAAATGCTCGATAACATGGATCTAGTCAGTGATCTTGAACAAGCTGTTACTCTAGAAGAGCTCAAAGAAGTTTTTAAATATTGTTTCCGGTATGTACTATGTAGTACAACTAGTATGTAACTAGTTTTATTTTTTAATACTCTAAAAGACAATACATTTTTATAAATGATTCCACCAGTACATAGATTCTCATCAGTACATTAATTTCAATTTTTTATTTATATCACTTCAAATGGTGTTATTCTGTAATGTTACCTTTAAAAATAATTCTTAGGAACGTATAATGTATTTAATATTTATTTTTTCATGACAAGTAAAATGAAAGGAAACTAAACTAATCATGATAATAAATTAATATTAATAACTAACTAAAATATTTCACCAACACATAAGTACATAATATTAGATATCGACAATGACTATTGTAAAATGTAAACAAATGGTTAATGGATAATAATATTTTTGATCGATTATAGTTGTGGAGTCAACTGGGAGGAACGCCACGTGTCATTAGATTGCTTAGAATGCGGTGGATATTCCCTTGAAAGGCCTTGTCCTATTTGTGCAGGTCACTGTCGAAATATTTGGAAACGTGATCTTGAAGAAGTAAGTTTCAAATAAATCTATGTAATTTATACTTTATTGAATTAATTTTTACGCGTTTAACTTTATTTTATAGTCACATAGGAGTGGTGAGGCGAGCTGGATGGGAGAATGCTCCTCAAAATGTAAAGAAATGGGAGGTGATGTCAATCAGATGTGTAATAGACTCGAAAAGGTCAAAGCCACCTTTTGAGCCATGATAGATAAACATCTTAAACACAACTGAGTACCTATTGTTAAGAATTTAGTTTAAGTGTATCACTTTTCTAATAATTGTAATTTTACTCAGTGTAACACGGTGTCATTTCCTCATGGTGATCTTACACTTATTTTTGGAATGAAATGAATTCTCAAAATGATTTTTCCATGTACATAATAATTTGCTATTAATTTTCTATGAAAATTAAATATCGAATTAGTATAAATTATTTACCTTCTATTATTCGTGACAGATATTTTGGAAAAAAATCTTAAGCTGTAATAAATATATATTTATTTTGATAAAATGGTTTTGTTATTCATATTATTACTTTTAAACATTAATCATTAGTAAAGAGTAAAATATAAAAGGCTTAGTATTTAGTGATGGTTTTCATATAACTGGAGTACTGGACCTGAAATTAGATATATGGATAATCAGTAATCATACACTATCATTTCAAATTAAATTTTGGTTCGTCATGGTGACTTTTTAGATTCTGAGCGGAGCGATGAATGTATTGATTTTACAATGATGTGTGTTTTTTTTTTATTTTTTATTTTTTTTTGTGTGTCATCACCTTTTAGGACAGTAAAAATGATTCGATTTACTTCAATAGCACCTTTTCTGATAGGAAAGTGAATCTATTAAAAATTTCCCAGTAGTTTTCAAAAGCGCCGTGAAAAACAAATGAAAAATTAAGGGAAAAACTGGAATTTTTACGGAAAATCAATTTTCGACAAAATCGATTTTGGTTTTTGGTATAACTCTAAAAGAAATGACCGTAGAGACATGAAATTTTGACCGAATGTTTATATAAGCATTTTCTACACACCATAGCATTTTCAAAATATTCTTATTTTGAGCTGTTAACGGTCATTTTCAGTTTCTAATTCTTTTAGTTTTTTAAATGTCAATAAAATTTTATTGGTTTGGTAAAAAGTCTTGAAAATTTAATAATAGGCTTCTAATATATTGTTACAATGATATATGAAAAATATTAAAAATCCGTAGTCACAAACTTTTTTTATAAGCATTTAAAGTTCAAACTTTGACAAAATACATAAAAATTACGAAAATTTGCAATTTATTTTGAGTTAGAAATTCATAAAAATGTTTCTTATTGCATCCAAAGTTTGAAAATGTAATACAAGATTCCTCATAAGTTTGCCTAATTTTATCAATAAAAAAATGTTTATAAGAAAATCAAAATAAATTTTTAGGAGCATTTTAAGTTCAAATTTTTACAAGATTAGATATTCACTCGATTTCTCATGTAGCGATTATCTTATTATGTTGCAATTAAAAAACGAATAACTGTAGATGCATGAAAATTTTACTGAATGTTTATATAAGCATTTTCTATACACCATATAATTTTGAATATATTTTGACTGTTTTTGAGCTTTTTACGGATCATTTCAATTTTCAATTTTTTAAGTTTTTTTTATAAATACCAATAAATTTTTATTTGTTGGGCAAAAAATAAAGAAAATTTAATACAAGGTTCCTGATATATTGTTACAATAGCAATTGAAAAATATTAAAAATACATATGCACACATTTTTTTTACAAGTATTTAAAGTTCGATTTTTGACAAAATTCATCAAAATCTCGAAAATTATCAATCATTGTAATTTAAAAAAATTAAAATTATTAAGTGGTCAGTTTTTATAACTAAGGATTGAAAATTTAAAATAAAGATTCTAATAAATAGTACACACTGTAATCAAAAACTCTAAAAAATATATAAACACAGTTATTTTTAAAGACACTTTAAAGACACTAGTTCAAATTTGGACGAAATTACATATTAAAATCAATTTTAACGAGTAAAAGTATATAAATATTATAATATTTTTCTAGCATCGCTGATAATTTTAGGTTGATAATTAAATAATATGAATAATATTAATTCAACTTAGCAGCTACCGTAAAATAACAATGTCAATATAATTTAAAATATCCTAGACTGACATACCGTCTCCGCTCAGAATCGTTTTTCGTATACAATAATATTGTATGATTGAATTCAAGTTTAATACCATCCATTATACAGTGATCTACTTGTAACTTACTGTACAGCAGAGCGATATCCACTTGACCCCCTTTTTTTTCTGCAATTGTTCATTGAAACGACCTCAAGGTTTTTGCCAATGTTTATCACAAGTGGGTAGTAGGAAGATCTATTTATCTATGTATATACATACTATATATATACTATATTTGTATATATACACATGATCTCCAAGAGGAGACATGTGCGATCTTCACTCTCTGCCGTGGAGTGGGGCCTAGTTGGAAATTGGACGACGACACTGAAAATATTGATTGAGTAGAACCATACAAATTATTTGCACTTTACTATAAATCGAACAAATTATGGTAACTACTAACTTAATAGCACTTTCATTTTCTTCATCAAAACACGTCAATATTTTTCAGTTTATGTACTTTTTTTCATACTTGCCGAGAGTGTAAAATACGACAAAGTATACCTACCTATAAAAAACAATAATTTACGTTTGTGAATTCGTAATTTTTGTGACTTCATAAAATGTATCTATTTAAAACTTAGTATAAAGAGAGTAGGAAGCTGCATATTCTGCAGTATAAATTGATGATTACTAATTGTTAGAATGATATAATAAATAGTCACATCTTCTACAGATGACCGGTGCAGCTTTAATCAGAAGTACATTTAGTGCACCTACATGGCTACATCAGTAGTTAGAACTAATCAAATATTAAGTCTACTGTAACCGTTTTAATTCTACAAGTTGAGACTTTTAGGCGAAAAGAAAAGAAACTATTTTTAATCAAATTAAAATCAATTAAAAAAATAAATTGCAAGTATTTAATTGCAACAAATGGTGAAGTCAACATAAAACAAATGACATGACAATTGAAAATAATAATTGTGTTAACAATTAATATAGAATGTATTTTACACTACCTACGTCGTATACGAGTATTAGGTGTAGAAAAGTCACTTACATATTGAATAATATTATAACATTGCATTTAATTTGGTACAGAGTAGTATGATAATAATGATATGTACGAGAATTTAATAATATATAAAAAATATATATCCCCCCCCCACCCAATTCATCGTTAACTTCATGACCTTAAGATATACTAATACTAATTCCAGAAAAGATATAAAGGGCTTGATATTAATATTATAATTTTTCAATACATTTATTTAAAGGCGTTCAACATGATGAAATATTTTAAATATTTTTATTGTTTTGAAAAATATCATAATACAATTTTCTGATCGCCTATACCAGTTAGTAATTGACATGTAAGTTGGATCATACCTGTTTAATATTATGTATATATTATATTATACATCATTATAATATAAAATTAAAATAACCAAGGCTTTCTAAACAGAAAGAAAAAAATTCACAAGAGAAATCACGATTTGGTCGTGGAACGGAATAAACAATGAAATATAAAAATCATCTAAATATACATTTATATTATGTTATAAAATTACAAATAAATAGGTACTGCTGCCAATGTAAAAAATGTTTTACGAATTTTGTCCACGCGCTCCGTACAATCGCGTCGCTCGTCGATCACAATAAGTCAAGGTCGAAGTCTAGTGTCAAGATGACAATATTGAAAAATCGGTGAATGCGATGTTATGTTAGTTTAAGTATGCACTACACAGTACCTATATGGCTATATATAGAGTGATCATATATATATACCAAACATACTCATCCCCCCCACCTTTTCCTTTAATAAGTTAATGCATTTGTTCAAATTCCGATTTCTAGAATTTTTAAGTAATTATTATCTATACTCTTGAGCTAAGGACAATATTTTTAATTTTATAAATTTTTTTATACCATTTAGGGAGTTTTATGTGGCAATATCAATTTATTTTTCCAAAAGTTAAATAATTAAAAAACTACTCAGTTGGATTTTGATTCGATTTAGGTTATATACCTACATGAATATCAACTTTAAAAAAATAAATAAATAATAATTGTACTGTCTATTTAGTTATTTACGGTAAAAAAAATAGTTTTCATTTGGAAAAAGAAGATGATGTTGTACAATACACTCCTATCAGATGGTATAAAAAGTATACTTGAAAATACCAAAAATTTGAATTTAAACAAATGTATTACTAAAGGAAAAAATAGAAATGAGCATGCTTTAACCTCGCCTGTATAGTAAATAGATACACAAAACGGTGTATAATACTATGGCACTTGATATAATAAACAACGTAGAATATGTACCTACTACCTACATCGAAAAGATTCTACAGATCAGACGATTGACAAGTGAGTAATGACAATAGACATAATAATATTATTACAGGTTATAACCTGCATTTGATAAATGAGAATTAAACCACTTGTGCAACAATATAATATAATCGTGAGTTCATTCGAATAGCGTTCATCGACACTCGATGGCAGATCGTTTTTCGAACGAGACACAATCCCGAAAAATAATGTATTATAATAACAAATTACACTGAACACATAACTTATTTGTAGCGCTGTAAGTCAGTGGCATCGGGTCTGGACCCCGGCTCCCATTGGTTGACAGAATTTAAAATTCCTAAGGGGCAAACCACGGATTGTATACTTTTTACACATTAAACAAATTTGGACCCACCTTTGAAAAATTCCTGGGTAAGCGTCTGCTGTAAGTATATTGCTATAGGTGTATTATAGATCTTGTGTGACTGTGGAATCGTATACTGGAGAGAGGCTGTATTCGATAGGATAGTGTGTGGCTATTGCACCGTGTATCGAAAATAAAATTCTTAACATAATGAATATGTTTTTGGGCCGAGTACAGATATTTTTATTTTCTAACCGATTTTGCGTAACGTTTTGCTTATCATCAGAGAAACGAAGAAAATGTAAAAACTATCTAATATTCCCACTAGGTATATACTATATAACTATGTATACACAATGGTTAATATTATTAATACGTATTTATGATTCATTAATTATCTTGGAACTCTTGGAAGTAGAAAATATTGAGTAGTGTGGCAGCGTGCTACGTTTGTAATTTGTTTTTATTTACTTATCGGTCTTAACAACGGTCCAATATAGGTATTACAATTACATAGGTAGTGTATTTAGTTCAAGAATCAAGATGTTAATAGATATTTTCAATTGATATTGAATTGAATAAATTTTATAAATTAATTATAAATGATTTGATTTACGTTAGTTTTTAATATAAAGATAAAAACATAGCAGGTAGTATGCTACATTGCTACTTGCTGGAAAATATTAGTGATCGGAAAAAAAAATCCCAAAAAAGCAAATATTTTTATATAATTGTTATTTGTTAATCTTAAAATACTTATAACTCGCATTAAGTGCAACTTATGCATTCCTAAACGGCTATACCGATTTTGATGAAATATTTTGTGTTTAAATGGTTCTCGAGATGATTTAGGTTCACAATTGGACCAGGATTTTTTTCCGGGGGATATTATTCCGGGAATTTTTTCCCTAGATTCAAAATATCACAATATACCCACTCTTATAATTTATAATGTCAATGTAATAATATTACAGGAAAGTAGTTGTGACTTGAATTATTTTGATACACAACAGAATAACAGATTTTAACGCGTCATACAATACTATATAACAGCTATTATACATTTATACTGCAAAATATATGATAAATTACCGGTAAATATCCACCAAGACCCACAATAACTTACTTTTAGATGTTACATTATTTTAGTATGTGTTGTGTTCTTCCATCTCGCTGTGTTAAGCAACAGATTTGTAAGACCACCTGACCGCCAACTAAAAGAAGAATGAAGGCATGTGGTAGTCCATTAAAACACAACACGACAATCTGAAGTCAGTGAGATGACGTAAACACAGCCAAACAATATAGGTACATAAAAACGTATTAAAATAATTGATAATAATTATGATCATTATCAATACATTAAGTACATTTTAGTTTATTAAATTGTTATTAATCAGTATAGGTACATATGTTAAAATGGTAAACTTTTTTGGTAGCTAGGTAGCTTTTTACGATAGGTACTACATCAACGAAGTAGAGGTACAGATAGCATGCTACACGAGTACCCAACTTTTTTTTATCTATACATAATAATATATCAATCATCTCGACAGAATATTATTATTGTATGAATTTCATACCTCAAAAACTTATTTAAAATATCTTATATTTATGAAAAGGTTATTCTTCTGACTTAAATACTTACAAATAAGTTATTTATACCTAGCTAAGTTATCCATAGGACTGTTAGATCAATATGTGTAAACTAGTATAAATTGTTTTTAAATTTTATTTACAAAGTATAAACCTTATAGAGAAAAAGAAAAATTTTAAGTAAGTTTAGGTACCTACCGGATTTTAAAATATATTTAGCTAATATTTGTTGTACCTACTTCTATTACGTATAACTAATTATTAATTACTTCCTCAACTTTTTAACTGTATTTTGGATACAACTATACTAGAGAAATTTGAAAAAAGTGTTTAGTAAATAAACTTGGTAGCTATTTGTAATCATCAATTTTTTCCACGACCTCCCTCCACACACTGCATCAATCAACTCTTTTTTATAGCTGTGGCACAGTGCTATGGTGTAATACGCTTGTTATATTTTATGAAAGTCAGAAAAAAGTAGACGGTCAACAACTGTGATCACGGCTGCAGGTGAATGTTGTCATTCACTTAGTCAGTTTTCGAATTTGTACATATAGGTATGTACAATTTATAAATATTCTTTAAAATTTAATTTTAGAGTTTTCCACGTTGTACACGTGCTACAGAAAAACCTAGAATAATAATAAATAACAATAATATATGATTGTGTTGTGAAAAAAAAACCAAAAAAAAGTTACTACGCATTTATATTATAAATTATATACAATGTATAGTAACCTACCTACCTACAACCTAATATTTTAGTTATTATTTATTACAACACTTATACCTACGACCTACCTATACCCATAAATATTGTAATGCTATACCTATATATGGCTAAATTATTTTAATATTTTTTGGATCACAATGTGGTGCTGCTGTGCAGTGTGATTATATAATTAAGAATTATGATAATAGGTACGCATTGTTAATCGTGTCAGTAATGTTTATTATTCGCGTGACACGATGGTGTATGGCATATAGGTACACAAAAATATGTGTATTGTGTATACCGCATACACTTTATATTATATAGTTGGCAGTTGGGTCATGGTTTTAAAATAATATACTGATGTCATGGACTACCTATATACATTATGTAGTTAGTGCGATCAGTGGTGTATGATTTTGACGATGTTGGACTGTTTAAGTGTATATTATTATACTAAGGAAAATGTGTTGTCACCACAGTCCGAATCGATTCGAGATCGTATCGTACATAAGTATTTACCAATTGCACAATGGTTAAAAATAAGTAAGTACTAGGTACTTGGAAAATGTTAAGCATTTGTTGTACCTAAAATTATGCAGGAAATTTATATAAAATCATAATAGAAATATAGAATAATAATACATATGAACTCATAGATGCTGAAGTGGCCGGAGCATGAGCGCACATATCTGAAATATATTATGCATACAATAATCGAAATAGCTAAAATCATGAAAAGTAAGAAACCTAAAAAATTAATATCCTAAATACAATGAACATTCTGCAGTTAAAACATTTGGATCCCGCGCCGAATGAGTAATGATATAAATTTAGCCATTCATCGGTTTTCCAAAAGCCTATAGGCTATAAGTATTTCTCACAAGTGTCATATCCATTATCAGTTAGGTTTGGCTAAGACTCATAGGTTGTATATAGGTAATACCTATTAGGTATGTGAGAGTATCAAATCAAATCAAATTTTGACTTTAATAAAATAATATATATATTGTACTATTCTACCGAAATGCCCTCTGTATAATTTGTGCATATAGATTTTGTCGGATAAAAAAATATTATATATAATAATGACGATTCGGCAAAAAACTCAATTCATACGTTAAATTATTATATTGTGTAAGCCATGCCCTTTCACTAAAGAACTCCCTTCCTAGTTCATATAGGACCAAGAACCCAACTATAGAGTTCTACCTCTGGGGAGGGGGGGGGAAGCATTGTTGAGAAGGAACAGATTTCTGGAACGAGTTCTTTTTACGAACGAAGCTTAATCACAGTTCCTATTCAAATTGTAATACATATTTTAAACTGTAATATAGTGTAATAAGTAATAACGTACAAATAAGATGAATATAAAAAAAACCCTGTCAATAGTTATACTAAAATTGGATGTTAAAGTTGAGAACCCATATGATTGTCCACATTTATAAGTGCTGGAGAATAATATATCAGATGAAAATATTAAAATGACGCTTTTATAAAGTCTTCCATATACATGAGACTGAGAGAGAGCTCTTGCAGAGATCGTGTATTCGAGAATTTGATCAAATACACTGAATACCAGCGGTAATTCCAAACTTTTTTTGGTTCGCGGCGCCCTTTTTTGAAATGAGGGTTTTACAGGGTGCCTTTCCCTAAGTCATTGCATTTAGACCAGATAAAATTCTACGACAGCACGGTAAAGTTACTGAGGCACACATTTTGGGAACCGCTGCGGTATACAGTATAATTTTATGTAAAATATTCATATAGTGCAATATCCGTTATCCGTACCTAATTAATTTTATATATTATATATTAAACGCCTAAGTAATAAGTTACCTGTTTTGAACCCGATTGTATATTCTAAAGGTGAGCTGTGTCGTAAGGTAACTCACAAAGTGAGCAGTCCTCTATATTTATATTTATATTAATAAAGTTGTTTATATTATATAACTGACTTTTCTTAACATGAGCTCAAATAAAATATTTTGCTTTAGGTAAGGACGTAAGGAGTATACAGTTAGACAATCCCCCGCGCAACACTTACGTATAGTATTAATATAAATATTAACACAACTTGAAAAAAAGAAACGTAGAATAATATTTAAGCATAGGTAGCTAGCCAGGTAACAGGTGAGTAAGCACTAGGCGGTAGCGATCAATATATTGTTTATAATTTACATAATTAGATAGGTACCTACAGTAGTACACATAACGTGATGTCATGAGTCATGACATACAACAGTTACTTGTTAATTGATATGTGGTAAGTAGTATTTAATTTACATGGGTATGTACTAACTGTATACCAACCTAGAAAAATGTTATGTAATGTAGGTACCTACCTAAATAGTACGTTTTTAATCCTTTGGCCTACCTTATAGTTACGTACCTACCATACCATTTGTGTCAAGATTAATAAACGTTTATTGTTATTTGTTTGTAATATAAGTAGCATCATTTCAGTTTTTAACAGAAGGGGTCAAAACTAACAAAACGATATTTGTTCGCAAACTAATTTCCGCTTAGGTACATTAGTATCTCAATACAATTCCAAATATTCCCATCTTAAGTAACTTTATACTTGTCTGAGTCAAAAATAGTTTCATTTTTCAGCAAAAAAGACGTGGGGGAGCTCAGTGGCGTCATTTTATATATTTCCTAGAGGGTCGAACAAATTATATTACAATATGAAACACAGCAATTAAAACGTAAATGAAAATTGAAATTTTTTAAATAAGTCCCTTCTATTTTATATTTTCGAAATCGTGGATAAATTCAAGAGTGATCATTTTGTTTTTAAAATAATTTCTATATTACTAGCGCCTGTATATTTGAATTAAAAACAATAAAAATACCTATTTTAACTATATATAATGGTTGAATTTTCAAAAAACCGTTTTTAGCTGACGTCTCCTATACTCTCCTATCTACTTACCAAATTTCAGCCTTCTAGGGAAAATAGTTTTCGAGATTTCATGCTTAGTCAGTGAGTGAACTTCATACTTATATAATATATATAGATTTCCCCAAAATTATAGTTATGTTAATTCTTCCAACAATAGGGCTTATTATCAGAAAAGGACAAATGTCCAACCCCCACAAAAAAAAATAAAAAAATGTCACCAGTTTTAAATATGCATATTTAATTGCACCAAATGCAATTAAATTAGCTCTCAAATAAGTTTTAAGTGATTACAAAGTTCAAATAACAATGACTGCAGTAAAGTATCAAAAACCATTGAAATTGTTAACATTTTATGTTAATTTAATACCTAATAGGAACTACTTTTGTATGAACAGAGGATACCTAAATTATACATTGCCGCTCTTTCCAAAGTCATCTAATTTCCTACCTATGCAGACCACCACCCAATTAACGTAGACGATAAACCCCGATAGATATAAATATAACCATTGAAAGGTTAAAATAGTAAAATAAAACAGTAAAATAGTCACTAAAAAGTACAGATGTACTATCAATAAATTATATTTTTATTACAAAAAACATTTCTGGTTATATGTATATAAATATTTTAATAATAACATCAATATATTATGTATAGATAATATGTATGTACAAAATGTAAATATAAAATTGATTTGCATATAATATGAGGAATACATTTTAAACTCAATACAAGTTGGGTAAACTACATTAAAACTTTATACCTAATCGCTTTTAAATACAATTTTTAATTAAAACAAATTATCATCCAATATTTACACTGAGTTTAAGTATACAAATAGAGAAAAATGTTCCAAAGAACAAATATTAGATTTTAGATGATGGTATAACACTATAACGTATGAGTAGTATGTGTATATATTGACATTTGGTACAATATAACTCATTGAATATTACTTGAGTTTCAAATGTTGAAATGTATATATAAAAGCAACTGAAAAAAAGTAACTTGTATTTGCATATAAACATTATAATATTATGTATCATGTACAAAAGTAAATTAATTATGATTATATAAAAATATAATTTAGTATTTATGTTTGGCATTAGTAAAGCGTGTGATCTACCGGGTATTTAAAGGTTTAGTGTGTGATCTACTAAGAAAACAGTAATTAACTAGTTAAATAAAAATGTTTAATTTATATTAAATTAATATTATTAATATTATTTAATTATTAACCTAAAATTATCAGTGATGCTAAAAAAATATTATAATATATACTTTTACTCGTTAAAATTGATTTTAATATGTAATTTCGACCAAATTTGAACTTAAAATGTCTGTAAAAAATAACTGTGTTTATATATTTTTTATATTTTTTGATCACAGTATGTACTATTTATTAGAATCTTTATTTTAAATTTTCAATCCTTAGTTATAAAATTTGACCATTTTATAATTGTTTAATTACAATGATTGATAATTTTCGAGATTTTGATGAATTTTGTCAAAATACGAACTTTAAATGCTTAATAAAAAATGTGTGCCTATGTATTAAATTTTCATTATTTTTGGCCCAACAAATAAAAATTTATTGGTATTTATATAAAAAAAAACTAAAAAAATTCAAAATTTAAATGATCCGTAAAAAGCTCAAAAACAGTCAAAACATATTCAAAATTAGATGGTGTATAGAAAATGCTTATACCTGTATAAAGATATAGTGAAATTTTCATGCATCTATAGTTATTACTTATTAGTTTTTGAATTGCAACAAAAAAGCGCTACATGATAAATCGAGTGAATATCTAATCTTGTAAACTTTTGAAATTAAAATGCTCATAAAAATTTATTTTGACTTGCTTATAAACATTTTTTTATTAATAAAATTAGGCAAACTTATGAAGAATCTTGTATTACATTTTCAAAAAACCTTAGATATAAAAAGAAAATTTTTATGAATTTCTAACTCAAAATAAGTTGCACATTTTCGTCATTTTTACGTATTTTGTCGAAATTTGAACTTAGATTACCTATAAAAAAAAATTGTGACTACGGATTTTTAATATTTTTTGTCTGCCTTTGAAACTATATATTAGCAGCCTACTATTAAATTTTCAAGATTTTTTACCCAACAAATAAAAATTTATTGAGAATTATAGAAAAAAAAATTAAACAAATTGGAAACTGAAAATGTCCGTTAAAAGCTCAAAATAAGTCAGAATATTTTGAAAATGCTAGGGTGTGTATAAAATGCTTATATAAACATTTGGTCAAAATTTCATATATCTACGGTAATTTATTTTAGAGTTATACCAAAAACAAAAATCGATTTTGTCGAAAATTGATTTTCCGTAAAAATTCCAGTTTTCCCCTTAATTTTTCATTTGTTTTTCACGGCGCTTTTGAAAACTACTGAGTAATTTTTAACTTTTGACCCCCCAAGTACCAACTAGATTCACTTTCCTATCAGAAAAGATACTATTGAAGAAAATCGAAGCATTTTTACTGTCCTAAAAGGTGATGACAGACACAAAAATAAAAAAAACACACATCATTGTAAAATCAATACATTCATCGCTCCGCTCAGAATTTAAAATAACTATATTTAAAACATTAATGTTTTTTGTGTCTACAAAACAAATGATACAATTAGTATTAGTCAAAATATATAAATTATGTTCAAAATATGATTGTTATTTGGAGATCTTTAATCCAAAAATAAACTATTCCTAATATCTGACTCAAACTTAGATTTGAATGACAATGAGAATTAAGGATGGTGTGGGTAAAAAATAAATTATTTGATTGAATATTTTTAAAGTTTGACACTCTTTTACAACACACCTGATAGATTTATATTCTCGCGTCTCTCCAGATGCTAATCTATTTTTTCGTACACACATTTTATGGCACCACCACATTTTTCGCAATTATCAATTTCAAGTTCTTTCGGCAATAGTCCATAGTTTTGAAGAAATTCTACATTAGAGTTTTCAGAATTAATAATTTTATAAACATCCGATGCTAACAATTTTAAACATATTAAGTACTCGCGCACACACGACTCGGTTAACGGTAAACACTAAAACACATAAATGCACAGACGATGGACGTAGTGACCTGTAGGCAATTAAAAAAATATATTTATTTCTCAAACCGGTTTTTTCAATCAACGTTATCGTACATTATTGTAATATCTTATAAGGTGTCATAATAATATAGTTTACTTGAATAAATAACTTTACTTTATTTTACATTAATTAAAATACAAGAGTCTGGAACGCACATGGTTTTCTCTGGCTCTTGCACCAAAACAATATTATATATATAAATTATTAAGTTATGTTATCATATATATTATCATATGACGTTATCACAGTCCTCATCCCTAGTTACATCAATACATAATGAATAATAGTATATCTTTTACATTATACAAAATCAACATAATCATCTTATAAACTAATAAATTTATTAACTAATAAACATAATACAACGAATATAAAACCTAAAAAATTATACAACAAAATTGTATATGTTCAACCTATCTGGTTTTTTTCTTTTTCTCCTAGAACATTTTGGTAAAGGAACTTCTACTTCCTTTTCTTAACTTTCATTTATTTCATATTTTTCTATTTCAATATTTTTTTTATCAATAGCTTCTTCTTTTACTTTACTAATTTTCTTTTCCTCCAATTCCGTTTGTTCTTCTCCTTTCTCATTTTCTATTGTTTCAATACTCTTTTCATTTATCTTAACTACTTCGATTAGTTGGTTAATGTGCCTTCTCCATATCATATTGTCTTATCTAACTAAATATATTCTATCACCTAACACTTCTTCGACTGTTCCTTTCTTCCATTATTTTTTATTTTGGGTTGGAATAATCCCTAGCATAACCTATGTCTCCTTTAAAATATACTTTTCTAAATCTTTTTACATACTTATGTTTTTCTACAGGAATGCTAGTTTTAACCTAACCTAGTTTTAATTTTCCTTCCAAACATTCTATAACTTGGTGACTCACCAGTTATCCAGTGTGGTGTATTCCTATATGTCAGTAAATATCTTTGAATTAATGTATTTAAGATACATTTTTATTTATTTTATCTTTAATTGCCTTTAATATACCATTCTTTAAAGATTTAACAGCATTTTCAGCCGATCCATTTGTAGCCGGAAGGAGGGGACGTCACAAACCTAATCATAATCCAAATGGCGACAAGGCAAAAACAAGAATTGTAAACGCGATCAAAAAGGATAAAGCAACCATTCAACGATGACAAACGACCAGAACAGTAGGAACGCCCAAGGCGGGAACTGTACAGCAAATCCAAATGTATGGTACTATGGGGACTTTGGCTGAGTTCAGAATCGATGGCAACTGGAATGTGTGCCAGGAGCGGATGGAGCAATTTTTTTTGGCAAACGGAATTCCTGAAGAATGTAAGGTACCTTCACTAATAAGATGCATGGGTGAACAAGCATATAAGATGCTTAAGGATCTATGTGATCCGGTTAAGCCAGCTGAGAGTACATATGAGCAACTATGCAGGGTACTGACTAGGCAGATTGCTAAAAAGTATCAGTTTATTGAAAAAGAGAGGAATTTTACAATCTAAGACAGAATGCTCATGAGTCAGTAACAGATTGGTATGTAAAAATGAAGAATTTTGCAGCGCAATGTAGTATTGGATCAAATTTGATACCAGTACTAAATGATAAATTCACTACTGGGATGAAGGACGGTCCAATCAAAGATCGTTTGTACGAAGAAGAAACGGATTTGAGTGAGCTGATGAAAATTACAATGAAGAAAGAAGCTGCAATCAAAACAACTAACACCGAAGTGCATTTGATTGGGAGAAGCAGGGAAGGAGCTAAGAAGAAAAATAGTTTTGGTCCGCCGAAGAAACAATCAAGAACGATGGGAGGCGAGAAAACTTCAAAGAAAAACTATGATAAAGCCTACTTATGTGGTCTGACAAATCACAAATTTTCAGAATGTAAGTATAAACAATATAAATATAAAAATTGGAGTACAGTTAAAAATCATTTTGTTGAAGTTGAGGAAAATAAAGTTATGAATATGTTTCAAGTTGAGGTAAAAAGTGAAAATAACTGCGGATTAAGTCCTGTAATGATAATGGTAAAAATTGAAAATGTATCGATTGTAATGGAGTTGATTCAGTGCAATTTTATCAATATTACCTGAAGAAATTATGAAAGAGAAGTTACCCCGTATACACATTAAATCTACTATTTTAAAGCTAAGAACTTATGATGGTTCAATTATTAAACCAACAGGAGAAATTGAATTAAAAGTAAAGTGTGGCGAAAGAGAATTATGTGGTAAATTATTAGTAGTTAAAGAAAGACATAGCGCTCTGGTAGGTAGACATTTCATGAAAAAATTAGGAATAACGATTATGGGTATTTCAAAGATTGAAGTAGAAAGCACAAATAAGAATAATAAATTAGAGTTACTAATGAATGAATTTGAAGAACTATTTGAGGAAAAAATTGGTAAATATAAATATGAAAAAGTGACATTAAAAGTTAAAGAAGAATGTACACCTATATTTTTTATACTCGCCGCGGAATAAGATCATGACTGGTCGCGCAGGCAAAACAACTTCCTTCACCGCACCGCTTGTCCTAGCGACCACTTTCACTTTACTTATAACCGTTAACAGATGTTTCAGGGAACCAATCAAAAACCGGCTGCGCGAAACGGACGAAAAACGGTCCGCCGCCCATTCATGATCTTATTCCGCGGCGAGTATAAAGTATAAACCAATACCTTTTGCTTTTAAAAAAAAAGTTGAGGATGAGTTGGATAGATTAGAACGGGAAGATATAATACAGAAAGTTGAGACTAGTGAATGGGGTACTCCACTTGTACCTGTGATTAAACCAGATGGATCTATTCGATCTATTTCGCAGATTAAGATAAGACTACGATCAATAAATATTTGATAGATATTAATCATCCATTACCAAGAGTAGAAGAAGTTTTGGTGGCGTTACAAGGAGGTAAAACATTTTCTAAATTAGATTTTTTGAATGCTTATAACCAATTAGAGTTATGTGAAAGTACACAAAGACTATTAGCTTGGAGTACAAGTAAAGGTATTTATATAATAAAAGATTACATTTCGGTACCAAACCAGCTTGTTCAAAGTTTCAGAGTGTTATTGAAAAAGTGCTGTTAGGAACAAAGGGTGTTAAAAACTTTTTAGATGACATAATTGTAACTGGTAGTAGTGAACACTTAGATAATCTCAGGGAAGTGTTTAAAAGGTTACAGAATGCTGGGTTTAGGTTAAACAAAAAAAAATAATTACCTAGGACATATAATTGGATCAAAAGGTATTGAAAGAGATAAAAATAAAGTTAAAGCTATGCTTGATGCAGTTGAGCCTAAGAGTGTCACAGAAGTAAAAGCTTTTACATAGATGGTGAACTACTATGCTAAGTTTATACCAAATTTATCAACCTTACTAGGTCCTATTTACAATTTGTTAAAAAAAGAGGTGAATTTTGTTAGGACAAATGAGTGTAGAATGGCATTTAATAAGACAAAGCAAGCAATGGCATCAGAATTGTTAGGGCATTGCCTAATATATAATTATAATATAATTTAGGGTAACTCCAATGAAATAATAAACAGTAATAAATCAGCAGTAAACTGTATAATAAACATTAATAAATAAATCACAGCTTTTGAACATTGTGGTTGCCTCAGTGGCCTTTACAAACAATTTAAATAATAAATGCCTCACGGTTTATACATTTCAAAAAAATAACTATCATGACTGAATACAATATCATATAATCATTATTGTCATGACTTAATACAATTACTTAATATAATTTAATACAATAATAATTATTCTGACCCGTCGGTCGTTATAAGGTGGTGCACCACGCGTACCTTAGTATGGTTATGATGCCATGTGGGCCCGGATCCGTAATTACTAATTTAACCTATTACAATACAAAAAAAAAAAAAACAACATTTTTGATCCGGCATCCGCACACAACAACCGCTAACCGTACTGTGGAGAAATCAAAATAGCCAACAAATGAAAATTTACGCAGCCCAACAATAATATACAGAACTAGCCAAGGACCATTTAATCCCACGAGCGTTTATGAATGTTTGCATTAATTGACCCTCCTGCAATAATGGGGCCAATTAACAAAGAAATACTAGACAATGGCTGAACGATACATACCAGATTTGTGGTTCGAACTATGTTGCAACCCACACGTGAGGAGTTTGCACAAATTGGTTGGCTACAAGCACGAGAAGAAAGACAAAACCAAAAACTTTCATAAAAACTATGTTTTTTAACTGCAACAAATACGAGAGAGCAAACGAAGAACGGCACAGCCAAAAATAAAACACAAAAACCCAGGTAAGAATATTGTAAATTTGAATCATCACAGATGAACGTAGGAACGGACCTACAGTGTCACACATATAATTCAGGTATTTCAGTATTTGCAAGATTATGATGCATTTGGTGACATTGGCACAATGAGAGAGCACAATTTCAAGATGTAACAAATATATATTACGATAGTAATGATAGTATTATTGATGCTTGTGTAAGCGCAAACAAAAATCATTATTGGTTCATTACAATTCTAATTTAAATGTTGTATTGTCTTGCGATGCGTCGGAGTATGGTATAGGAGCAGTGTTAATGCATATTTTTGAAAATGGAGAAAAGTGACCAGTGGGGTATGCATCAAGAATCGGACCCTTAATAATATGGAAAACTATTCAATACGGAATTTTTCTATGGTCCCGGCACGTTCCTATAGTTCTATATAGACGCTCAACCTCAATAAAACAGAACCTTCATAACGCGGAAACGGAACGATTTTGTAAGTACCATGCAAGTAAAAACCTTGCATAAACCGGAAAGAAAAAATAGAAAAATAATTTTATTCTTGGATAATGCGTCTTGCCATCCAAAACTTATTTTATCAAATTTAAAACTTGCTTGGCTCCCACCAAATACAAAATCTTTAACTCTGCCTATGGACCAAGGTATAATTTATTGCGTTAAAATATATTACAGTCGTTTTCTCATGCAGCCTTTGATTGCAAATATTGATCAAATAAATAGTACTTCAGAAATTTCAAAAAAAATAACAGTTCTCGATGCAATACAGTGGTTAGATGGCGCTGTAAAATTATTGAAGCAAGAAACGATTAAAGCATATTTCACTAAAGCTAGTTTCACCTATGATGATACAAATGAAACACATGAAATAGAAAAAATAGACGAACACATCAAAGAAAACATAAGTGAAATGAACTTAACCGTAGGTGAAAATAATGTTAATGATTTTTTGATGATTGATACAAATTTGGTAACGGAGAGCCAAGAAATACATTCACAAAATGATTGTGAAAGTAGTTCATCTAGCGACGAAGAAGAGGTAATGCATAAAGAAGTCACATTGATATATACATACAAAGAAGCATTAATTGAAATAAAAAATCTCCATCAATTTGCTGTTGATCAACAGGATGATAATCTCCTTCAAATGGTTTCATTCTTCAAACTACACACAGAAGAAAAAATAGCAACAACCGTGACAAAACAAAAAACTCTTCATCATTTTTGGAAATTCTAAATGTTTATATTTACGTCATATTTAATTGCCTTAATGATTTTGTATGTAATATATTAATATGTAATAAAAAACCTATATTTTAGTTTGAATTTAATGAATTATAAAACCTATATTTTAATTTAATTTTAATGAATTATATTATTTAAAACAATAATTTGAAAAATATTCTTTGGTATTTATTTGAATTGAATAAACCGGAATTTTTCCGTTTTATTGAATAAACCGGAATTTTTCCGTTTTATTGAATAAAGCGGAATACTGCTTAAAGCGGAATTCTTTATTGATCCCATGCGATTCCGCTTTAGACAGTTTTCACAGTAATACAAAAAGAGGTTTTAGCAGTTTTCTGGGGTGTAAAGAAATTTTCTCAATATCTTTTGGGCAGAAAATTTTTTCTAGAGACTGACCATAAACCTTTGTTAACGTTGTATGGGGAAAATAAAGGTATTCCTGTTATGGCCTCTGGGAGAATTCAAAGATGGCTAACCTATAGCTGTCAAACTACCTCACTATTCTGAGGACTATAAATTTATAAGGGATGAAATAACTAAATTATTGAATGAAAATGTTATTGAGGAAAGTATGTCGCCATGGCGTATAAGTTACAAAAACTGAAAACCATAAAAAACGAATGGTAATTGATTACTCTCAAACAATCAATAAATTCACACTATTGGATGCCTACCCTCTACCTAATATAAATGATCTAGTTACCAAAGTAGCCCAGTGTAGTATTTATAGTACTATAGATTTGCATGGTATGCATTACACCATCAAATACTAATCCACGAGGAGGAAAGAGATTATACAACTTTTGAAGCGGCTGGTCGCCTTTATCATTTTCGGAAAATCCCATTTGGCGTGACAAATGGAGTATTTTGGTACTTGAGTCTGGTTTAAAATTACAATTCTGTTGTAAATTATATTTATTGTGCAGTTTTTATATCTAATACCCTAACTTGACCTAACTTCAGAGTATTGCCAAGTGATTGATAGAATTTTCGATACCAACTTTTACATACAATAAATAAAACATTTATTCATGGATTCGCCATTGCCGTTAAATCACTCCTCAGTACAGCAACGGCAATATTAGCAAACGATTCCATCAATTTTAGTTATATCCTTACTCACAAATTTTCCCAAGATCACCTGGAGGCGGCTCAAATAACAATCCCAACGTGGTGCAACTAATGTTTTGCCCTTGTTATATTATATTATATTATATATTATATCTAAATTGTTTTTTTTTTTTTTACCGTGATGTTGTTATTATGTTAACACCTAAAAAAGAATCTATTGTTATTATACCCACTTTATTAATTCAAGGAATTTAACTTGATTTCTTTGCATGTGTAGCATTAAACAAAATATGTCACTTGCAATATACATTATCATGAAAATTTTAGTTGACTACCTAGGAAATGTTCACAGTTTTTTGGTTGTGAAAGTGCTACATCTTCACAGGCCAATATACATTAATACATTATACGCTACTGGAAGAGAGCACTCAGTAATAGTACTAGAATACTTAATAATAAATATTAATAGGCTATGCTAAAATATGTTTAAATTTCTATTTTTTTTTTGATCAGTTACATACTTACATGACAAATTATTGATAACAAAATGTAAACACTGTCCAATCTGCATATGGCGGCCAGACTTAAATAATTGAAACGAGTCGGCTATCTAGTTTATATTATATATCTATGCATAAACACAACACCACACTGAACCCGGTTTGCGGCGCAAACAATAGTAATCTATTAACTAATTTAAAATTAAAATAAAGAGATTTTATTTTTAAATATTTAATCCAATTTTCAAATTACAGAATGGATTATTCACTTAGATAGTTGGATTACTAAGACATTATCCACAACAAATACATTAAAATAAATAATATTTCTTTCACAAAAAATATACAATCTTGGGCACAATAAGCGTATAAGAAAAAAATACATAAAATATAAAATGTAAGTGGACAAACACAGAAGAGAGAAGACACCTGTGGATGACACTTACTGCCCCAAACAAACTTGGAAATAATTTTTTTCTATTGATTGAACTTTAATAAGACTTTCCCAAAATTCATTCTTTCTGCTAATATTGTCTGAGCTCGAATTACCTTAAACAATATTTAATGTTACATCACTGTATAAAAATGTTTAAACTATAAATATAAATCATAAAACTATTATGTATGACTGTACAAACAATCTTATTTTATTTTTTAGTTTAATTCATAGTTACTCTTAGTAAATGTTGTAAGAAAGACAAAAAAGGCTAATGAAAAACTCTAAGAATAAGCTTGCAGATACCTTTAAAACAATCAGGTGTGCTATTGTAAAATGTGTTAATACTGTTTTATATGTTAAACTTTCAAAATATACAACACATTTAATAACTGTTAATTTTTCATGATTATATTATTTATTTTTTTTTGGTAAAGATGTAAAGTTATTAAAAATGTTAATTGAAATCTAAGGTTTAAGAAAACTGACCTACAATATACTTACGTGGCCACGTTGAAAGTAAAATGCGATAAATTATATCATGAGAGTATTATTGTGTAAGCAGGGCAATAGTAACTATCAAACTATTTCAAAAGTTAATAATTACTATCATGAATGCATAATAGTTTGAGAGTAGGGTATCATGTAAGTTAGAATGAATCGGTTTTAAATTTACAAAATATGACCTATAAAATAAAAATTTTTGTCAAAATATAAAAATTAATTTATAAATAAAAACAAACAAAATAAATTCTAATAAAACTGCTCCTACGTCAATACATCATACCAAAGAGGTTTAAAACTTGGTCTGCAATGTGTACAAGGTACTAAACAACATGATGTGCAAATCACAAGCATTCTACCTTAAGTTATAAGTCTGATATAGTGATATGTAATGATTAATGAATATGTTTGTATGTATTTCTCTTACTAACATTATCAAATGGTAAGATCTCATGAATCATTGGTTTTATTAATTTATTCTTCAACATTTTGAATAATTCTTCCATGATATAATGAATTTTCTTTGGGTTAGAATCAAATAGCATACCCAAATGAAGACCACAAACAGTGATATTTTGTTCTATCATTGATTGAGGGACCAAATTTTTTGTTTGCCACTTCATTGATAGTGATCTTACAATCTTTAAGGTTTCTCCATTAATATAACAACTACCACCTAAAAACAAAAAAAAAATTATTATTTTTCAGATATATTTAATACAAACAAGTAATAACTTATTAATTATTAGTATTTAAATTAGATAAGCATATTTTATAAGTTTATATTCCATACAGTATACAATAAGTAGATTTATATATTTTAGTTAGCAGTTTCCTACTACCTAGTAAACTTATTACACAGAATATATCATATATGCTTACATCGCAGGCTACAGCAAACTACTTGTATCACATTATTTACCTAGTATAAAGTTCATATTATTTATGTTATTTTATTCATAGTAACCTACCAATGATAACTAAACGACCACAAGGCTTGAGTAATGTTTGACTGATCTCAATATTTGGTCCACCAATACTATCTATAATTAAATCATAACCCTCTGGTGATACAGTTTTAGCCAGTGTCTCATAGTTTTCATGATGTAACACATGAGAAACTCCATTTTCTTTTAATTGTTTATGTTTAGATGCAGAAGCGGTTCCAACAACAACTATATCCTTTACGGTATTTGCCAATTGAGTAGCAGCACACCCAACACCTCCTATAAAATAAAAATCAGACTTAAATTTCATCATGATAAAATTAAATTTAGTTCTATTTTTTTATAAATACATAATATTATACATATAGGCATTTCTATTTTAAAATCCATGATACCTGCGATTGAATGTATAAGAACAGTATCTCCTGGTTGTATATTGCCCATGGTAAAAATACTCAAGTACGCAGTTAAATAGTTGGCTGGTAGAGCAACTGCATCTTGACCATTAACACCCTCCGGAACTAAAAAACAATTATTTGCTGGTACTATAACCTTTTCTCCAAACAGTCCTCCTGTCCAAACATAACATACTACTCGATCTCCATACTATATAAAAAGTCAATAAGAAATTAAGAAATGAATTGCAGCATACTATTATTTTTATATTTTTTTACAGCATGGGACAAACCCTTTAAATATGAATATAAACAATAATAAGATGCTTTATGGAAACGAGGCTAAATTTTAGAGGGAGAAAAAAGGGTCAGTATTAGCAATGTGTATAAGACGGATGATCAGAGAGTTAAGTTAGTAGTTTGAGAAAGATAATGTAATATGGAATGGAACAGACGGCGGCAATAGACATTAAATGAAACACGAGATAGTGATTCGGGGCCGTCAATTTTAAAGGAAAGTAGTAGTCGACGTTGATCAGTGAGACTTTTTAAGGAAAAAGGTGTTGGATTGGTGTGTAATCATGAGGTGGATAGGATACATTTAATTTTAAAGCAGCGTGATGGAGGAATTTTTTTGGACCCTTACGATCATGTTATGAGCAGGAGCAGTGGATGGAATCCAGAGTATGGTTCCATACTCAAGGATGGGACGGATTGAGAAACATAAAAGGGTTTTTAATTGAGTGAGCAAGAGAACATCTTTAGAGACACAATTTATGAAACCTTACAGCTTAAGAACCTTAGGTACAACAGACTATCTGAATATTCATATACATTGGGATTGGAGTACAAGTTCCATGTCCTAAATCCTTTACTAAATTATTAGAAATTATCAAGGAGAATTATTTATGGACTAAGTATATTTAATTACAACATAAATAAGACAAAAGGTCATAACTGAGATTTTGGGAATATTAAGATCAAGTCCCAAAGATTCACCCCATGGCACTAATCATTGAAGGTCGTTTTGAAAATGACGACAGTCATAAATGGATTTGATACAGAAGAAGATTTGGTAATAGTAAATTATACTTACTTTTATTTTATCATACCCGCCCTAGCCTTCCTATACTATGGACTTAACCGGTTTGTTTGACTTTATTCATTATTATTCAATGTTTGTTTTTAATTGGTTTAAGCCAATCATATAATTTAAACGATAATAATAATAATTATTATTCATTTTTTAAATATTAAAATATATATATACAACTAAATTATTTACAACCTATATATTCAATAAAATAAAAGGGCAGACTTTTATCTTTAATAGACTGGATGACACAATTGAAGAGGAAATCCAGTGACACTGCTTTGAATCAATAATTAACAACAAATAACAATAAATAACTTTATGATTTTTCATTACTTGAAAATTGTTCACTTCATTTCCGATAGTTTCTATTGTGCCATAACATTCTGCTCCGAGCACACGGGGAGTTTTTAATTGCCGTAGAAAACCTTGTCTAGTATATATATCACTAAAGTTTACACCGCATAATTGAACTTTGATACATACACTAGTTGATCCTAAAAATTCAAGTGGCCAACATCTAATCTAAAAAAAATTACAATTTAAATGTATAAATAATCAAATCAATTTCATTATTTTAGACAAGTGCACGAGTTTTCAAATATCAAGTTGAATAATAATCAAAATATTATACTTGATTCTAGGTAGATAATATGTACCAAATAAATTAAACTATCCGTAGAGAAGGAACTCGTTTCATAATGTAACCGACGGGGTTTAAGTGTTTAACGACCTGGGGCACTAATTTCCATCACTCAAACATTCCGGGTGACAGCGTTGTATAGCACTACAACCACAAACTAGGTTTGATTAGGGGAAATAGTGACCCAGGTGGTTCAACGACGTTAGTTATATCGCAAAATGAGTTCCTTCACTAGTGGAATGGAATATAGATAATTAATATTAGTTATTATGTAGGTAGTTAGATACCTACAATCATTACATAGTTTCATATGGAAGTATAGGTAAAAGGTATGTATA
The DNA here is from genome assembly GCA_027563435.1 of Nasonovia ribisnigri. NCBI lineage: Eukaryota > Metazoa > Arthropoda > Insecta > Hemiptera > Aphididae > Nasonovia > Nasonovia ribisnigri. Next base: position 88,638 of record JANEHU010000911.1, on the reverse strand, counting down.
GATTAAATAGTATTATCATTTATATTATTTATTATATGCCTCTTAAGTAATAACCTATCCAAACTATTGGTAAATTATACTTACTCTTATTTTATCATACCCGCCATAACCTTCCAACACTATGGATTTAACCTGTTCAGTTTGTTTGACATTACTCATTTTCAAAATGTTTTTGTAATACTGAATTTTTAATTCTTATTGCAATTTACAATCTACAACCGCCACTTGTCCACTATAATATTATCAGATTATCTGGATATTCAGAGATAAAAATCATACGTTCCATCTGTGATTCTATGAGGCATGAATATACCCATCATAGGCCTAACTAAGTTTATGAGTAAACCTATTCAAGGTAGATTTATTAATAATAATAAAATATTCACTTCGAGTATTGTGGCCATCGTGGGCATGTGGCTGAAGATAATTTATAAATTACTGTAGTCTGTAAGCTTTTAAATATTAAAAATACTCTCTTGTACAATACTACAATTTACCATTTTTGATATTGTACAAACAGTACGATGTTATTAACACCATAACATGAGTCAGAAATGAGAATACCTTTATATTAAGTTATTTTTAGAACGTTTTGTTGCCTAAATCATTGTAAATATGTTTTCGAAAAGAAGCTCCCACGATAATTTACTGCCCTCAAAAAGTGCAGTCCGGGGTAATTTCCCTCCTTGCCCCCTAAATACATCACTACAACCATTAATGTCTTACTGAAAGAAAAAATACACTCCAAAACGGCTATAAAGCAAAGAAAATAACCAATTTCGTAAGTTTTTTTTATTCACAGTTTTAGAGATTTATAAAGTTTACATGAAGTATAAAGGATAATTTAAGACTAAAAAAAGAATATATTGCATTAACCAGATAATTGAAAAATGGTGTAAACATCTTATTTTTCAATAAATCCTATTTGTTCGCTTATGAAAAATGTGAATAATATGTTCTATCTGAAAATAGGCATTTGATGTACCATAGTATGAAAGTAAATAAATTCAATTAAGTAGGTGTATTGTTTGCCTATGTGATGTTTCGTGTTTGTGTCATAAAATAATTTGAATCCACAACAAATTATAGTAGGTATATTGCAAAATAGAAAACATTGTTGTTTTAAACTTTCTTTGATTGTAATTTATACTACCAATACCACAGATAAAACAAGGATCAAAAAACACCAAATCAAAGCATTTAAGTTTGATTGGACACTCATATAATCGCTCTAGTTATTTTATATTTACAAATTCAATACCTAATTGGTACCTACACATAAAGTCGATCGATAATGTCAAAAATTGTTTAATCGGTGAACGTTATTGATTATAGACATTGATATCAACTGAATACAAAATTCTCTTTAAATGGATAATACACAAATGAAATTGTTTAAATTGCCAAGGAGTTAAAGATGTTTTCTGCGATAAGTCGTTAATGTATTATGTAGATAGTAGATAAAAAACGTCCTAACAGTGTTGGCGAGTGTATTTGTTAAATACTCACTATATTGGTTATAAACATAAATAAATAGGTGGACTAAGTGAGTAAACACTCTCATTGCCTTCTATGACGCTTAACCTCTAGTTGGTTGTAGCTGGTTTGTGACTTAAATGGGTAAAAGTTTAATATTATTTATTTTTCCTTTTCTTATTCAATAATTGAAAGTGTATTTAGTTTTAGGTAGAAACATTGACATTTAAAATAATATAAGAATACCATAATGGTTCAATTAAATTAAATATAATATAATATCATCACAATACTAATTAATTAAGACTATTTCACAATTATTACAACTTAACATTTATTATATTATTATTATGTACAATAAATATGGAGTGGGTGGCTGATTTTTAGTTTTATATTGAATATTACTTACAAACAATTAAGTTACCAATTGTTAACATTTTATAATTGCACCAAATTAGACTTTTTTCTGTATTATTATACATCTCAGCAAATTTATGCATATTATTATAACTACTAATTTTGTAGTATACATAATGTGAACATGATCACATAATGAGTAATTTTAATTGAAAATAAACATACACAAACAACAATTATTTTTACATAGGTATTTTAGAGGATTCAAAAACAAATATGCTAATATCTCAAAGACACTTATAAGAGTGTTATTTGTTTTTAAGTTCACAAATTATATACCTATTTTGAACAAAATATTTAATACTTCAAATAAATAGTCAATAAACATGAAACTAAGCATTTAGAATAATTTTGTATCAATATTACAGTATTACATCAAGGTTAGGCAAGAAGGAAAAACAGACAAAAAGTTCAAGAAAAATGGTTTCAAGTTAAGTGTGTGAAGTTTCTGGTATACTCATTTGGAATATAAGTTAATAATTAATTTTATGTTTTTTTCTATATTGTTATTTACGGGAGTCAAAATGACAAATTTAGAAGAACGTATAGAACTTCTTTGAATTAAATCATTTTATTAGTAACCTGTTCCCCATGGTATGAAACGTATACAAAGTAATGGTAAACATAAGATAAACAATATTTGTGGGACATGAAATGACAGGTTCAAGTACATAATGGGGACTGGTATCCTTCAAATTCGGCTAGAAAGTGTTGATATTTTATATTATTAATTATTTAATTCAATTTAAAAAAATAAACAATTTACAAAGTCAATTGAACACAAATCTCTACTTTAAGGTAGATGTTTTTAGTTAATTTCATGAAATTTATGATTATGTTATCTAAGAAATTTAAAAATGGTATCAGCTGTAACTTGTAAGTATATTTTTTTAAATTGACTTATAAAAAGTTAATAAAAAAAAATATTATAATTCCAAGCAAAACGGTTTTTGATATTAGATTAAATTTTTTTTAAAGATTTCACTAAATGAAAGAGCATTATAAATATTAGTTTTCTGCAAAGATTCTTAGGATGTTACAGAACATATAGTACAAACTACGTATTTTAGTTAATTTTATACAAAGTGATTAAAATATAATTTAATTGAGTTATTTTGCTTGGACTCTTTTACCATTTACGATAGAATAATGTCCTAATATTATTCCGTCCACTTTTTATATAAATTGTACAACATATTATAATATGATCCTCACCCAAGACAATTTTATTATTTTAGATTTTTCTCAAAATGCTTTGAACATCAGATGGTGCTAAATCAAAAGGTGTTAATTTTTCTTTATTTATGAGAGTGATATCAGCTCCACTTTTAATCAATAATCCAGCTTCTTGTACACGTCCTTCTTCACAAGCTAAATGGCTAGAAAAAAATAGAACCATTTATAAAAAAACTTAAATTTAGTGATTGTAGAAATCAATATTTTTTTATTTTATTACAGTGGTGTGTTTCCATAAATATCTTTAGCATCTACATGTACATCACAGTCCAATAAAAGTTTTAGCACTGACATGTTTCCTTTAGATGCACATCTATGTAATGGTGTTGCTCCTCTATTATCAGTAATATCAACATCAGCTCCTTTTGATACTAAATATCTGACAATCTAAATAATTAAAATACAGCATATATTATATATTTAATATAAATAATTTATTTTGAATAATATTTAATATTGACTTACTTCTGTCCAACCTTTTGAAGCTGCATATTGAAGTGCAGAATGTCCTTCTTGATTTTTTGCATTAATATTTACTCCATATTCTATAAGAGTTTTTACTGTATCAATGCGGCCACCTGATGCTGCCAATATAAGAGGAGTAGTTTGCATCTGAATGAAATGATAGAGATTCTAAAATTACTTTCACATATTATATAATAATTTACATATTTACATCATCTCGAGAATCTTCTGGTTGACCATTTTCAAGAAGATATCGTACAAGTCTATCATGGCCCCCAAGAGCTGCCCAATGAAGGAGCAAACGATTGTTCTTAACATATAAAAGTACAACATTGATTAGATTAAGGTTGTGGCATTACTCAATAGTTAGCAAATTAAGTAAATAAAATTAAAATTATAAATAATGGCTTAAGTGTTTGAGTTTGTTTTTTAATTGCTTATGCTTAAAAACTAAAATTAATCATCATAATATTACGTACAACATCCACTTCTTTTAACAGCCTCAAATGCTCTTCGACTGCTTTCATAACTTGTTCAACATTACCTTTATGTGCATCTTCAAACGTTTTTTCCTTTACCTTTTCAAAATCCATTATAAATTTATAAATAGTCCACTAAAATATTAAATAAATATTCAGTACCCAACAGACACTACATTAATATAGTCGATTGGTCGGTACTCGGTACCAGATAGTACTATCTTAAATTGTGCTCGGTAGTTTAGAACACGATTGTAGATATATATGTTGTATATCTTTAACCGTGGTATAGAATACCTATTCTCTGATAATATTTCATTATTATTCTGTTATCGGACGACCGTTATTATCAATGTAAATTGTAAGCAAACAAAGCATGAATGCTAGGATGAAAAATATAAAATGTGGTTATAATATACTATATAATGACAATACTGAATGTCTGAATGTTTTATATTATAGTTTATACTCCATAGTCCGTAGCCATTATACCTCTTATAAGACTATTATGATAACCTACATAAATAAATAATGCCAACTATATTATAAAACAATACAACTTTAGAGTTGTTATTTCTTAAGCGTTTTCATAAAACTTATTTATTGAAATTCATGCTCATTTAGATAATTTACTAGTTCTGAGTGCAACAATAATTATGTCAGCGTTTAACAGTAAGTTTTAATTTTGTATCTTTAAATTATTTATTTTTTGCATTCAATTTTTATTTGTTTTTAGATTCCAGTACTAGTACTGACCAAAATGAATCAAATAAAGACAAATCAAAAACTTCAAGATCTAAAGACATGCATTTACCCATATCAAGAGTACGTACCATCATGAAAAGTACACCAGATATTGAAAACATAGGATTACCATCATTGCATGTTGTCACTAAAGCAACGGTAAGAATAGAATCATACTTTTTTTTTATTATTGTTTCAATACTTTAAATCTAGGTATTACTACTATTGTCAACATTCACTTCTATTTAATTGTATTCTTTTTTAATTAATATTTTTGTAATTTAAAGAGTAATATCTACAATCTACTTAACATATAAGTACCGTTTTCATTGGTTACATTTTTGTCCATTACATTACCTATTGAAGTCCACTTTAATTTCATAGTGAGTTAATTTAAAACAATTTTAATGGGTTCTAGAATGTTAATATAGTTATAATTAATTATTGTATTAGTATTATAAATTATAATGTTGTATCGTGTATATTGTATATTATTTCCAAGTTAGGTAGTTAAGTTCCCATGTTCATTTAAGTTTAAATTTTCAGTTGACCGAGCAGTTTACATACTAAGAAAAATGAATTTTGATATTTACTACAGTAGAAATATTTAATTTTAATTTTAATAGATAATATACAATTTTATTTGCATCTCAAGGCATATGAAGCGTAAGATAACAGAAATAAACAAAACAATTTTGAAAAATGCCAGTCTTTGATAACATTTTAAACTTTAAAATGTTATACATTTATTTTTTATTTGTATGTTATTAATTTAATAGACTACAACACTAGTTCCGCATAAGTCTGATTTCCTGGGACTGTTCTCATAGAGAAGTCTTGGATCCATATAGTAGAAAGTCAGTTGTGAAATTGTTTTTGCTTATGGACTTAAGTTTAATATCAGATTGTAGGTAGAGTATCATTAGACTCAAAGGAGCTGCATTAGAAATCCTAGAAAGCTATGTAATAAACATTTTGAAATTAATTTAGATTTCATATTTTGGAAATGTTATATTGTTATGGCATTATCCCAAATTTGGGTTAGGTTAATTAAGTGATTTAAAAATGATGTTACTCTTAGCTAGAAGCATTAGTTCTAAATACTACTATACTGTGTTCTTCGAGAGAATACAATAAGGTGGCAGTGTGGCACCCAAAACTCGTTCACTATTGCACATTCCCACCACTATTCCAGCGCGAGCGATTCGAGTCGTATTCAACAACGACACTATTGCCACCACCAAGGTAGTGTTTACATGTAAAAAGTAGCCTATGGCTATACTATATATATGGTGGGGAATTAAACCTGGAGACGGTAGAGTGCGTTCATTTAGATGAACACGAGCAAGTTGCGTTCTCTCGGCCAACACAGTATACAAGTGTTGGTGTCCAGTCTTTTTTTCACATCTCATCTTTACATAGAAACTGATTTATTTATGTTAAAAAATTATTAACTGTATTTTAGGAGCTATTTATACAAAAACTAGCGCAGGATGCTCTCAAAGGACAAAGACACTTTAGACATTTAGAATATAACGATCTTGCCAGAGCTGTTGAAGACAATGAAAATATGTATTTCCTTAGAGGTATGTATTTTTTTTTTTTTGTGTATGTTTAATAACACTATAATTAATTTAGTAATTCATTGTAATGATAGATTTAACGTATAGGTATTTTTATTAAAATTTAAACTGGATTTATCATAGTTACCTAATATTTTTTTTTTTATTTTTTTTGTTATTAAAGTATTTTTATTCAATCTGTTTCAATACATGAACAATAAGAACAATTGATAAAAATAAATAATAAAATAAAATAAAAATAAATGACAGATTATCCCGAATGTAGAGGCCTCCCAGCGGAGGTACTACATGAGTAGGACTAAATTAGGCTAGCAGGTCGCGACACCACTGTCTTTTAAGTTTTTTAACTGGGTTACCTAGGATAGAAGCAGATGATAGGTCGGAGATTAACGGATTCTTATGGTGAGCTAGGCGGCTATTGAAACGTTTATAATGAGTTTTGGCTAGTTCAGAGACAAATGGTATTATTACTTGTAGAACTCAGAATTATATGCATAAAAAAGGGGGTTAAGTGGATGTCTCTCCACTTTACAGTAGGTTACAAATAGGTTACTGTATAATGGATGGTATTAAATTTGAATTCAATGATAAAATATCATTGTATACGAAAAACGATTCTGAGCGAAGACGGTATGTCAGTCTAGGATATTTTAAATTATATTGATATTGTTATTATACAGTAGCTGGTAAGTTGAATTAATATTATTCATATTATTTAATTATTAACCTAAAATTATCAGTGATGCTGGAAAAATATTATAATATATACTTTTACTCGTTAATATTGATTTTAATATGTAATTTTGTCGAAATTCGAACTTTAAATGCTTATAAAAAAAATGTGTGCCTATGTATTAAATTTTCATTATTTTTGGCCCTACAAATAAAAATTTATTGGTATTTATATAAAAAAAAACTAAAAAAATTTCAAATTTAAATAATCCGTAAAAAGCTCAAAAACAGTCAAAACATATTCAAAATTAGATTGTGTATAGAAAATGCTTATATAAACATTCAGTAAAATTTTCATGCATCTACAGTTATTAGTTTTTGAATTGCAACAAAATAAAAAAATCGCTACATGAGAAATCAAATGAATATCTAATCTTGTAAAAATTTGAACTTAAAATGTTCATAAAAATTTATTTTGACTTGCTTATAAACATTTTTTTATTGATAAAATTAGGCAAACTTATGAGGAATCTTGTATTACATTTTCAAACTTTGGATGCAATAAGAAACATTTTTATGAATTTCTAACTCAAAATAAATTGCAAATTTTCGTAATTTTTATGTATTTTGTCAAAGTTTGAACTTTAATGCTTATAAAAAAAATTTGGCACTACGGATTTTTAATATTTTTCATCTGCCTTTGAAACTATATATTAAAAGCCTACTATTAAATTTTCAAGATTTTTTATCCAACAAATAAAATTTTATTGACATTTATAGAAAAAAAAACTAAAAAAAATGGAAACTGAAAATGTCCGTTAACAGCTCAAAATAAGTCAGAATATTTTGAAAATGGTGTGTAGAAAATGCGTATATAAACATTCGGTCAAAATTTCATATATCGACTGTCATTTATTTTAGAGTTATACCAAAAACAAAAATTGGTTTTCCGTAAAAATTCCCGTTTTTCCCTTAATTTTTCATTTGTTTTTCATGGCGCTTTTGAAAACTACTAGGAAATTTTAACTTTTGACCCCCCCAAAGTACCAACTAGATTCACTTTCCTATCAAAAAGGTACTATTGAAGAAAATCGAAGCATTTTTACTGTCCTAAAAGGTAATGACAGACATAAAAATAAAAATAAAACCACACATCATTGTAAAATCAATACATTCATCGCTCCGCTCAGAATCTAAAAAGTCACCATAACGAACCAAAATATAATTTGAAATGATAGTGTACGTAATCATGATCACTGATTATCTGTATATCTAATTTCAGGTCCAGTACTCCAGTTATATGAAAACCATCACTAAATACTAATCCCTTTATATTTTACTCTTTACTAATGATTAATTATTAAAAGTAATAATATTTGTACACATATTTGTCGACGGGTAGTCGCCACCAACAACCTTGGCAATGTTTATGATGTCGACCGTGGCGTAGAACGTGTTCTATTTTTTTTTTATGAAATTAATTTTTATGCAAGTTATAATTAATATGTAAAATAATACAATTTAAAAATGCTCATATTATATTTTAAAAAATTAACATTCTAACAGTCTTTCACTTTAATATTAAAATTTGATAACACAAAGTAGAGAGAGAAAACAAAATTTAAATAGGTAATACACAAAACGCCAAGAAATAAAATTTTTTATTCGAAATACTCAGAAAAATATTCTATTCTTAAAGATAAAATTAAAACTGCATCTTGAATGTTGTTCAACAAAGTTAAAAAATAGGTATTTAAAAATAGTTTTGTAATGACCTTAAACCATGAAAAAAATTATTTTCAAAAATATTAATACTTTTAGAATAATGAGCGTCTTATATTAAATGCTATATATATAACCTGTTTTGTTTTTCAGAGGTTTTACCTAAAAAAATTACTATGGCTGAATATTATAAATTGGTTGGTAAAGAGTCCTCAGAGGATGGTGAGGACAATGATAACAGTTCACAAACATCACATTCTTCATCGTCTTCGGTATCATCAGACAACTAATCTTTTTAATATATTGTATTCCTTAACATTAACAATCATCAATATGTTAGTTACATTGTTTTTTTTTTTTAATTTTTCTATTTATAAATTATTGTAATATTAAATATTAATTTTTAAGTTATTGATCGTGAATATTTTTTTCTCTAAACCGTTTTACAAATATTAGTTTTGAATTGTTTTCCATATACTTGGATATGAAATCATTATTATATTTAATTTTTTTCCCATTACAACTTAACCAATATGTTTTCCATATTCGTCTCCAACTGATGGTTGATCTCTCGCCAGCTCTTTTTAAATGTAACGTCATTTTTCTTTCTATGCTCTTTTTCAAGTCAGCCACTTTTGCTCCATTCTTCTGTACCTAAAAAAAAACAAATACAAAAGACAATATATTATACAAGACATTCTTATTACTTATTCGCAATTAATTTCTGGAAAATTCGGGGTGTTTAAATATATTATACTGACGACAATCGGGATGACAATGCCGTCAAAGCGTTCCAGGTATACGGTTATCGCTCGACCGTGTTCGACAGCGATTTGTAAATCAACTTCTCCCAACGTCACATTGTTCGGTAGGTCTCCTAACACGCTGTCTTTGTCCAGCAGCGTGTTCAAGACTTCGCCCGTGAGGTCTTTGAGTCGTTCGTGACTGATCGCGGCGACATTGACGTCCTCCAGTTCAGACAGTGTACACGACGACGATAGATCTGCGGGCTCGTTCATCGGTCGGTCCCACCGGTTGCTGGTGCTGCTGCGAAAAAAAACCGTTTTACTATTAAGGACGCTCATATAATACAACATGTGTAAACTGATGGCATGAAACGAGGTCGTCAAGGCGATGAATAAAAAAAAATGTTTTCAATAATCAAGTAATCAATGCGCTCGGCATGTGGGCTGGTGAAATGAAAATGGTGTATTATTAATTATAAATATCTATATCGCAACCGGTGCCAATGTTCTTAGCGGGTGGTTATGCAGTCATACAGGTAGAGACTACACGTTTTGTCCATTAGAGGACTGTTACATCATAAATAAAACAATGTAATTTAACAATAAAATGTACAAGGAGAGGTGGGGCGTTGCTCAATATTAATATTTTATAGTCATCGACGTCTGTGTATATTTACTACAATATGGAGTCCTATATATATATATATATATACCTACAGTACCCACCCTGCAGCAGTCGGCCACTCACCAGTGTCAGTGTCAGTCGATACAAACACTACGCGGAGTGCCGGAGAGAGTGAGAGACCGTCCGATTTCGGTCTTTTGTAACAAATATTTACATCGTTTTACCTACACCGCACGTACAAAAGTACAATATTATATTCGCGTTACGACAATGCTCACTGACATAGTGATCGGACGAAATTTGCACATAATAATATATGTGGCATGTATCTGGAGGATTTAACAGTATTGCTTATTTAAATAGTCAATTCATTCAGATATACTATATACATATTACATATATCACTATAATATACTTAATATAAAGCGTCGGGGCGCAACGTTCAAACCATATTATTCATTCATTTGAAATTCATCACTTCAATCATTTAGTATAATATTACAATATTACATTATATTATATGTATGACATATATTATAGCTTTTTTATGCGCGTTTTGTTTTGGGGGACAAAGCGCGCGTGGAGTGGCTGAATATATATATTATATATAATAAGCGTCGAACGGGCGAGCGAAATCTGAGCTTATGTTTTTCATTGTTGCACTTTATTCGTGAAAATTATGCAACGAAATTAGTTTGCTCGAAACGATTTTCGTACACTGTTTTATTATGATTTTTCAGATCAACTGCAGCACGCCGCTTGCGGTACAAGAGTAGTATCTCATCAGTTGAATCAACGGAGATGGCCGCAGACTAAAATCATTGGAGGATCGACTACGCCGTACGGAGCATATCCTTGGCAGGTAATAAAAAATATACGATTGGCTTTGTTTACGATACCTACGATCAACCTAATTATGACAATAGGTAGCCGCTGTGGAGAGGGCGAAATATACATGAATCGTATATTATTATGAAATACACGCCCGTATATTCTAATTTATAACCTTTTTAATCAAGTTATTGAAGGTAATTAGGAAGGTATACGCAAGACCAAAAAAAATTACACTGTTTTAAATATTTATCGGGTGTTTCGCAATTAGAGCAAGAGCTTCACCAATAATAGGTTAAACCCTATGGCCTATATATAAAAATATAATAACTGATATACCTACTATGCGACGTAGGGACATATATTATGTATGTTTTGCAAGGACGTCGTATGCAAGTGGTCATTAAAACTTATTACGGTATAATATACACTTTATATAAGGCACCTACCTAATTGGCGTATATTGTTACCTTTTTATTAACTTTAATCCTATTATATTTAATGCTTAACTGCATATTAAGTACCTTTAGCTTACCCTATAAGTATGTTTTCTAAACAAAAATAATTGAACCTGATAAAAGTGTTGGTATTTTTTTCAATTGTAAGTATTTATTTTTAATTTTATTTGAAATAAACAATTATACATTAAATAATTAAATACACAATAAGCTTATAAACTATAAGGTCTAAAAGTAGGAGTAGGCATTAATTAGGAATCGCTCATTAGTCATTAGTGACACTTATTTTGATAAAAATCTAACTTACTTTTTGAAAAAAAATTAACTGAAATGGATGACAAAATAAAAAATATTCTTAGAAAATGGGGGAAGGGAAACGATAAATTAAGGATTTAGTTTTGGGTTGCTATGCCTTGTTTTCCTAATAAGATAGCTTATTGCTTATATCGTTAACCACTAAGTAGGTATGTAGATATATAGTAGGATATCTCTTTCTTTTTTATGAATTTAGAGAATATAATATATTTACAATATGTACGATGTACCAGGTACATAGGTAATACAATAGGTAAAAATTATAAAAGATAGTCAAGACCAGATCTTATGTGATTATCCAGTGACGCATTACTTCAAGAGTATAGAATAGGTTATCAAATAAATATTCGTATAAATTACCCACTATAATATATTATGAAAAATCTATTTCTGATTTATCATATGATGATTTGATAAACTACAATAGGCAATAATTATTGGCGTTACATCGTGTTACATATATAAAAATCCTATCTACCTAACAAACGACAATTAATTGTCAATTATGATTTTTAAAAAGAAAACATAAGCATGCTTTTAATTGAACGACTATTATTCTGCAATTATTGTTTGTCATCATTCATCATTATATATACTTTGCATCTATTTAGTGACTATATGATTTTTAGTTTCATAACCATTGTTATACAGGTGGAATTACAAGCATACAAAGATGGATGGGAACATCACTGCGGAGGAGCACTAATTTCCGAGACTATAGCCTTAACGGCGGCCCATTGCTTAAGAGACTTTAAAAAATCCCAACTGCGTATTATTGTTGGTAAACATAATTTAGCAAAAAACGATAAACATGAAAAAACATATAGAGTACAAAAAGCAATAGTACACCCTGAATTTAGAAAAGGTAGGTACTACTTTAAGACTGTATAAATAGATATAATACCTATTTATAAATTTATAATAATAAAAATAAATAATTGGTACTAATGCCTGTATGTTATAAAATAGACCATATTTAATATTGAAATATTTTATTATTAGTTAACTGGTATTTAGGTTTAGTCTTAAGTCTTAGGACTTGAAAATTAAACATTTATAAATCTTTTTGATCAAGTTTTTAATATTTTATCCTCCGACCGAATAAAAATATTTCAGTAGTTTTAGACTCTAAGCGGAGCGATGAATGTATTGATTTTACAATGATGTGTGTTTTTTTTATTTTTTTTTTGTGTCTGTCATCACCTTTTAGGACAGTAAAAATGCTTCGATTTTCTTCAATAGTACCTTTTTGATAGGAAAGTGAATCTAGTTGGTACTTTGGGGGGGTCAAAAGTTAAAATTTCCTAGTAGTTTTCAAAAGCGCCATGTAAAACAAATGAAAAATTAAGGGAAAAACGGGAATTTTTACGGAAAACCAATTTTCGACAAAATCGATTTTTGTTTTTGGTATAACTCTAAAATAAATTACAGTAGATATATGAAATTTTGACCGAATGTTTATATAAGCATTTTCTACACACCATTTTCAAAATATTCTGACTTATTTTGAGCTGTTAACGGACATTTTCAGTTTCCAATTTTTTTAGTTTTTTTTCTTATAAATGTCAATAAAAATTTATTTGTTGGGTAAAAAATCATGAAAATTTAATAGTAGGCTTCTAATATATAGTTTCAAAGGCAGATGAAAAATATTAAAAATCCGTAGTGCCAAATTTTTTTTATAAGCATTTAAAGTTCAAATTTTGACAAAATACGTAAAAATGACGAACATTATCAATCATTGTAATTAAACAATTATAAAATGGTCAGTTTTCATAACTAAGGATTGAAAATTTTAAATAAAGGTTCTAATAAATAGTACATACTGTAAACAAAAAATCTTAAAAATATATAAACACAGTTATTTTTTACAGACATTTTAAGTTTGAATTTTGACAAAATTACATATTAAAATCAATTTTAACGAGTAAAAGTATACATTATAATATTTTTCTAGCATCACTGATAATTTTAGGTTGATAATTAAATAATATGAATAATATTAATTCAACTTAGCAGTTACCGTAAAATAACAATATCAATATAATTAAAAATATCCTAGACTGACATACCGTCTCCGCTCAGAATTGTTTTTCGTATACAATGATATTATATCATTGAATTCAAATTTAATACCGTCCATTATACAGTGATCTACTTGTAACCTACTGTATAGCGGAGCGACATCCACTTGACCCCCTTTTTTAACTTATGTACCTACAATCAACAATCAACATAGAAGTTGCTAAGTATCTATTTGTATTTTTACAATTCAATTTTGCATATTTTTGGGATATCGATCCCTAGTCGACTTATTTGTAAATATTCTTAAAAACATTGTCGAACATTTTACCGTTTATTTTATGACAGTATATACTGTTTTTAACTATAGCTATTCACAAATAAAACATTACAGATGGACCACATAGCCACGACATAGCGATATTAAAAATTAACGCATTGAACAGTAAAGGAGTAAAATTTGATTCGCACGTGCAGCCTATATGTTTGCCGGATTACTATACGAAACCCAACGACGTAGATTGGTGTACCGTGACTGGCTGGGGAGCACAAAAACGTATGTTTTTAACTGCCTAATTTTTTTTTTTTCGTTTTACAGGCCCAACTCGTCCCGTGGGCATGTGTACATATTATGACTCATATAATTAATATTGATGGCTCATCAGCCTCCCGACTCAACAGCGTGTCTCGTCTGTGTATGTGAACATTATATTTAAATATTTTTTTTTTAGAAGACGATATGACCAGTTTGTCTAAAGTGTTGCAAGCTGCGTCAGTACCCCTGCTGGATTTGGAGACCTGTCGACACGAAGATGTCTATGGAGGTCGACACCAGTTCATATTGGACAGTATGTTATGCGCAGGAAGTTTAGAAGGAGGGGTAGACGCTTGTGGAGGCGATTCTGGAGGACCACTGGCCTGTCAAGTGAATGGTAGGTTCAAAGGATCAAATTAAGCATTTAAGGGCAGGGAATGGTAGTCAATACACAATTTTAGTTCAATATAAATAATAAATATATAATATAGATTTGAGGTGAAATTAAACATATTGAATCGTGGGGGATTAAGTGTTCATTTTTAAATCAAACAGTTAGCGTGATATACCTAAGTTGTTTTCTCTTTCAGGAAAGTTTATATTGACAGGTGTGGTATCGTGGGGCGATGGATGCGGCAAAAAAAATAGACCTGGTGTGTACACACGTGTATCATATTACACAGAGTGGTTAAAAAAAGTTATGACAGAACTAGAGAATAATTGAACTTCTTGATAAAAAAAAATTCATGGTGATTCTTTGAAGTATACTTAAATTTTATTATGTAGAATAAAATCGTATGTAATATATATGTAAATTGTTATAATGTATACATTACCTATATTATGTTTTTTGTAAATAATGTGAATCATGCAAATTAAATAATGTACAGCTATTGAATATTTGAATATAATATTATATACAGCTATATTTGTAACAAAGTAATATGTAAATATGAAATAATTAAAATTGTACTTATGATTTTCTAAATGTATAAACAAACTAACAAAGTTCCACTAACATCGCAATTTTTTTTTAAAGTTGTGTAAGTCAAAAATAAATACATAATAACATATAAATAGTAGTTCTATCAATATAAGTTAAAAAATACAAAATACTTTTGGATGAAATTAATATTGATTATTGAGGAGTATGTATTTGTAAAATAGATAAAAATAAATATTATTTAAATCTAAATGATTAAACATACCACCTAAAAAGAATAGAATGGTAGTCTTAATGGGTTGTTTCAATATTAGAGCCGTGATATATGTTCTACGATCATTGATATAAGAAAAAAATTGGTCTTAATAACAAAATAATTGTGTATAATTTTATTCTAAAAATAATCAGTTAAAATTATTTATTTTATAGTGAGGCTCTTCGTAATTATGGCTTGAACCTCACTACCCCAGACGATTCTGAACATTATTATAAGAATTAAAATATAAATGTTCACGATATAGGTACAATTTTTATTTAGTAGGTAAATCTTATGTATTTTAGCAGTCTTAGTAAAGTAAAAAAGTCAGACGACATTTTACACCCATAAAGTCATAAATGCCACATTATATTATACAAGATAAACTGGTAATTGATTATATTAAAGCAAAAATATTTATAATTGCACCAGAAGATAATATAAAATAATTAATTAAAATATTTGTTCAATTAAAAATACTAGGTATATGAGAATAGTACCTACTATAAGTCCTAACATTGCCTACCGGATGCAGGTACCTATAATTGTTATAATATACAGACACTAACTCAATTATTTAAAAACATTTTACAAGTTTATATTTTTAATTTGTATTATAATTACACATTTTATGAAAACTATTTAGCTGTAATAAAAATATATGTGATAAGAGATACAATTAATTGAAACATGTATGTACATCCAAAAATGAATAACTAGTTTAATCAAAACTACTATAATATTAAATGATATTATAATAAAGTGTAATTAGAATTGACATAATATGAATTATGATAATATCTTGAAAATACAACACAATATTGTTACATTTTCTGAGTTATATTAGTTATGATAGCGGGTTCTTTGTCAATTAGTTGTACATACATTATTAATTATTTACTATTTTAATTATTTTAATAATATTAATTTATGAAGCAACACATCTCAAAATTACCAACAAAATTAAATTAATTATCTGAGTATTATTCAAATATGTCTTCTAAAAGGGTAGATTAATGTTTAATTTTTGATGAATACACGATTATTGAAGTTATAATAATTGTAAAGGAATAGATGCCATTGAAGTATGATAGAAAAATGAGTGTAACAATTAACAATACATTTTAAATGTAATATTCAAAATAGTTTAAATAAAATTAACATTTTTGAAGCACAAGCAGAATATTAATATGGGTAGAATAATTAATTAAATGGTTTAAATACTATGAAACTATGATACTATATTTTGTCTTTAATACGCTAATTATATTACCTTGAGCAAACATTTAAATAAAATATGTTCAACACTTAGGTATTTTAAAATTTATAATGATGTATACTATAATTATTCTACAAGATTTTTTTTTTTGTCAATGGATTTTATTTAATATATGGAACAATTAAAATCAATAGTCAAAAAAAAAAAATTACAAAAGAGTAGTTCAGGTGACCTATTTATACACTAAACACACAATATTACAATTTCAGTACTTTATATTTTTATCACAATAAATAGCATTTTAAAGAAAAATGATTTAAAATAGGTAATAACAAATACACTTAAGGTGACTAGGCTTAAATAAGTCTTTTTCATAACGTTATTACAATAACTAATAACAATACAAGATCTGATAGTTAAGAACTCATAAAGGAAATATACATGTCCCATTATTTTTAATTAAATAAATACAAAAATAATTATTTTAAGGAATAGGTCACATACATCCAGTTTACAGTTTGTAATGTCATCTAATGATTCTCTTATGGGTACGTATTTGTGTAATATTTGGCATCTACTAATTAACGCTACTTTCAGAAATAATTTTAAAGAGTTTTGCTTTTGCTAGTTTTGTAGTCTTCTTCAACAATGCTATTATTTGAAATGGAGTTTGGAACAACATCTGCATCAAATTTTTTTCCTGTTAACCAATCAGCCTGCCAGAAACCCAAAACACTCACAACGGAGAAAAATAGCATGATCATCAACCATACTGATATGTTAAAAATTTCAGTTTGCTGAAATAGTTCTTTTCCATTCTTTATACACAACAGTGACTCTGTGACCATTATGACTGCATAGACCCAACACTGTGTCCCAAGTCTTTTACAATTAGGATCTGTTACATATGTGTAATATTGTCGAGTAGATGGTGCAACTACAATACTCAAAAAGAAAAGTCTGCCAACAACTAGTGGATGTGATGGTGGCATTTCAAATATGTGCTTCAAAAAGAATGTATTCAGTTCGGATACTTGCCACATAATTACCATTTGGCACACAGAAAAAAAGCGCATATATGATGAATTTGGATCTAGCCACCGAACTGGTGTCCAACTAGCTGGTGTAAACTGTAGTGCAGCTCGCTTGATTTTACCTTTAGTTGTATCAATATCTTTAATACCAGGCCAGTTATAGTCTCTCATTTCCAACATTTTGCAAATTTTCATTCCAACCCATATACCAAATCCATTGCAAAGTAGGACATCTAAAATCCATGCATCCCACCAACATTCCTTAAAATTAGGCAATAAATGAGAAAACATTACTTCAGTGAATTCCCACATCATACTCATTGACCACAATATTCCATAATGCCTCACTAGTATTGCTTTTGATACCCATCCAAAAAAGTGACCAGCAGCAAATACATCCAAATGCGCCCAAAACTTCTCTACAGAGATATCTGAACAGTTAACACCATACTCTTTATCCATATCGATTCGAAAATCTTTTAAATTAGGATCAAGCCATAATATCATTCCTTTAATAGTTTCATATTTTTGAAATAATAAAAATAGCAATGTTAGTGAGTATAGAACACTTAGTCCGAATACCATTCGCCAGACTGCTGGATGAGGTCTCACAAATGGGCCATTTGGGAATGCCAATAGAGATACAAGAATCAAAAAAAATATAACGCACCAGATTCCAGCACAAATATTGCTATCAATCGATTTGTCATCTCGAATAAATGACATAAAAATTACACCAACGATTGACAATATCAATAGAGTTATGGTATGAGGTTTGTAGAAAAACTCTAAAGTAATATCTTCCACTTCACATTCGTTGAGTGTGTTGAACACGCTTTCTTTCTTCTGGACTACCATGACGCGATCGGTAGTTTCTGGCAACAAATGAGAACAAATAATGAACTTGGGGACAGTGTCTTGCGAATATTTAAATAACTTAAAAATAAACTTCCATTGTATGTAATTACACACACAGACACACATAATATAATTTTGAATTCAATTGAAGCATGCTTTTTTTAAAATTATTATTAATATCAAATAATAGACAAGTTTGAAAGCTTAGTGAGTTTCAAATTTAAAAACTTTTGTACTTACCAGGGATGTAAATTAACAATTAAGTCACACCCTCCGACACTCGTACTGAGTCGCACCTACTGTTTTCGACCATTCATATCTTAGCCTTTGAGATTTGAAAAATAACTCATAAATAATTTTTTAGCACATCACGTGTTTAAATGATTAATGAACATAGGAAGGCGGAACAGTGGTGACTGGTGTGAATGCACAGATACAGACGAATAGATAATAATGATGAAGTGAGTGAATGACTGAAATTCTGAATGAGTGATCGCGTGATCTTCGATCGGTCCTCGGCCCGGATCACGGCCGGTTAGTGAATAGTGATTATTATTTCTTACTGATAAATGATAATATTGATACGGTTCGTACGACTATGTTAAAACGTAATCTATGGCACGACACTCTCCCAAATCCTAGTGCTATTTCAAAAAAGTGGGGACATGGCCTTGAATTCATGGGCTCTACCATTTTGATATTTAACAGAAACAGCTGACGGGCGACGGCCCATATCATCATTTTCAATAATTGAACCACGGTCTTCGATTACTATATACCATTATATTTTCAAAAATGTTTTTTTTTTTCATTTTTGTGTTTTTTGTCATGTTTTTAAGTAGTCGAAATCATTTTTATATGTAATAGTCTTTAATACATAATCATTAATCATACATTAATAGAAATTAGTTTTATGAACTTCATACATTTCAAAATCGTTTACTGTATAAAAAATATAGTTCGTTACAAAACAGAGCTCCCAAACCACCATTGTCGAGGTACTCGAATATAACATCAATACCAAACCACCGTCCACCAGAGATCGCCGATGTACAAAATGCTTTCATAATATGTTCTGTTTTCTGTGGTAATTCTGCCTACCTCCATGGCGAAATTCACATAATAATCCCGCCAAAACTTGTAATTGCTATAAAATAAATAAACTTTAGTTTAACTCCTATAAACTTCGAATAAATAATATAAAAATAATATGTGCGTTGTGAGTACGCGCGGGTGAAGAGAAACTTATTTTAGTCATTCAACCGATACAATATTAGGTTTGTATTAATTATCATACTTACATTTACATGTACATCATTATACAAGTTCTGTATTTCTATTCGTAATACACATTACGTAACTATAATCTATACCATTTGTGAATTATTAGAACAAAATTATGATTTCATTTTTATTGAAGTTAGTTTTAACGGCGTATTTAGGAATTGTTTATGGGATTAAATTACGTACACGGAAGTACAAACTTCACTTTAAGGTTTTCGATACTTTCCTATACAGTAATATATATGAGCGGTCCTTCAACTTTTTTGTTCATGGAGGCTTTTGGTCGCTAAGAAAGTTCTACAGGGCTCCAAACATTTTGAATACTCATAAAATATACATAACTCATGAAAAAAGATGCACAAAAGATTTTCTTATTAGTTTATTTCTTTGTAATATAGCCTAATCATAAATTCATAAACGACATACATACAAGCAATATCATCTTCAACCAACTAGCATGTAACATTGTTTTCGATTACAAAACAAAATACGAAGATTACAAGTTACTATAAATAAAATAAACATGACAAATAAGTACTATTTTACTTAAATTTAATTCAGATATGTCCAGGAAGTCCCTAGATTATAGATTATGAATTTATTTTGAATTTTTAGTTATTATTGTTATTATTTTACTTTTTAGGTGTTATTGTTTTTGTATAAATCTTATTATTTTACATGGTTCGATCTAGTAGTTGGTCTATTCCCGCTGTCCCACCTAGCCACTCCATCTCTGTAGACTATGATGAACCTTGTATTCAATTTTCAAAAAACTATTTATTGATAATAACTGAAAAAAAAATCGTGTATTTGGCATGGCTACAAAGCTCAAAAAGAGTCAAAATAATTTTAAAATTTAATCATGTACCCAAAACTGTCACACAAATATTTGGTGAAAATGTGAAGTAACCATGCATATTAGTTTATTGAACTACACCAAAAAACTAGGTTTAGCGTAAAATTCACCGTTTTTCTTAAAAAAAATTTTCGTTTTTTACTATGTTTTATTAAAACTACTTTACTTTACTTTTGGCTCCCAAAGATCAACTAGATTCACTTTCCTAACAGAAAAAAATGCTAAAATGTCTACTGATTGTAATAGACCTGTCTATCAGGATGAGGACCTTGCGGCCAAAATGCCAAATGTGGCAAATATGGACCAATATTCTACACACATAAAAATCGTTAGTTGTTTTAATCCAAGTGTAGTTAATGGCAAATACATTTGAGCGTCGATTTTGACTTGGGACACAATAACTGTTGATTTTACTATTTTTCAACATAATTAAAATGATTAAAAATATATTGTTAGGACAAATACATTAAAATATCATTACGTAGTGAGATTAAGTAAATAATTTCAATTATAGTATAGACACTAGACAGTACTATTAGGTAATATCAGTAATCACTAATCAGTGTGCTATAGTGTTTTTACATTTTTAACTTAAGTCACCAAGCTAAGTTCAATTATTTAGCAGATTATTTTAACATAAATTATAATATCTATAGTTCGAAGACTAATAAAATTATATCACAACTTTTAGAGCCGTTTTTTTTTAACGTTTGACGGAGTGATTTTTGTCGGGATACCACTAATTTGTTGTTGATACCCTATTATTTGTAAGTCATTGTCATATTGTTACGTGACTAGAAATATGTAATAATGTGCTTTAAAATAGAATATTATAACTATGGTAATAACTTGTTTTAAAACACTTTCGTAAATTTACTATTTGTAACTACAAACGAGTACGCGACAAAAAATATATTGTTTTTAATTTTAATAATATTATGATATAATAAGTGAGATTTGAGAGTGAATTTGTGTTCGAGAATGACGTGGTGGGGGCAAGCACTGTTAACTGTAGAGATGGGCGACATCGTATATTAGATATTAATAAGAATATGAATCTAGAAAAAAAAGTCACTTACCAACAAACTCTGAATATTCAATGATTATGCTCTAATTATTGATATTATTTATTATTTATTTTAACATTTAACAAAATGTAAAACAAGATTCCACGTAAGTAGTTAATTCTGTAAGTTGTAACCAAAAAATCCATTACAATGACCCACTTGTAACCTACATGCAGAAAAAGTGTCCCCCACTTCCGAGTTTTTTTTTATTTCATATTTTAGTCTATAATTATTTTGTATAATTTTTATATTATTCAGTAACAATATAGCTAAGTGTACTAGATATTATTTTTCATAAGTAATATTATGTATGTAATTATTGTGTATAATGTTGTCAACACTTTTGAAAACCATATTAAATATAAATAAAAATATAAAACAAAATATTCTATGAATATATAAAGTTACACAAGAAAATAAGTAATATTTAAATAAATAAGTATTACCTAATTATTATAAAATAATATAATAATAAAATTAGTAAAAGTAAAATTTAAATAAATTATAATGTTAGATAATGCTTATAAAATAAAAAAAACACATAATTTGCTATGGATATAACAAGGCTGATACGGGAGTTAAGAGTTTCGACTTTCAGGACACACTATTTAGGTACCTATGGCTTATAATATAATCTAAATAAAAATTTTTATTAAATTTATGTAACTATATAAGAGGACATTGCACCTGCATGTGTTGTCTCCGTCTTACACACGGACGACATGGCAAATTTTCGTTCGCCAGTTTCAAAAGTAATATGCTGTTAGTTTTGATATTAGAGTGAATTGACCTATAAACAAACTTTTAGGTAACAACATTATCTGTGGTCTCTCGTTGGGTTTTTACGATATTTTAATTTTTTGTGAATTATATGCGCGTTTATTAATGTTTTACATATACTCATAACACACTTAAAAATTAAAATATCGTAAAAACCAACGATAGAACACAGATAATGTTATTACTTATAAAAGTTATAAATTATAATCTACTATCTATTATCTCCCATATTTCCCGTGAGTATAGGTTCTATCGCGTACGGTTTGTTTTACATCGCGGCAGTATTATGAAAAGTAATAATATGATATTACATATTTACATAAAATAATAATAAATTTAAAAAAAAATTTTAATTTTAATAAAATATTATAGTGATGAATTTATATGATGTAAACGGCTTTGGCAGTTTGGTGTTGTATAAAAAATAAAAATAATAAATAAATTCTTAAGTGTACTTTTCCCCAAATAAAAAATATATATATAATATATATTGTATTGAAAATACAAAAAGCTAAAAATGCAATTAAAACAAATTACACAGAGCAACTATTAGAAAAAATAAACTATATAACAGATTAAATAACATAAGAGTACAAATGAAAAATAGTATCAGATGCTAATTTGAGTCAAATTTTGGAAAATAGTAACCTAAATGCCAATGTTATCTAATTGATCAAATATTTAAAGCTTCTAAGCTTACAAATCCAAAAAACACAAAGTATACTGAAAATTGGAAATTACTTCGCTTGATATTTCAAATAAGGTAGGATAAGTCTATTAATAAATAACCCTTTTAGGTCCAAACTGGGTAGGTGCTCAATCGGGGATTTTGAGATTTACATTTTACGTTGTAAATATTTGTTGATAAATGGTTGCTACTGGTTATAGGAAAAATAATTAGTAGAAATTAGAATTTATTATTTGGTTGTCATTGGTAATTATACTAATTAGGGCAGATCAGAAGCAAGCATGCATCAAATAAAATGTGTGCACATTGCCTATTTGATATACTGTTGCACATTGTTTGCGGACTGCGATCTGACGTAGTCGGATTACCTATAGCAGGGAGGATGAGTTTTGCAGCCAAAAAGAATTGAACAATCATCAATTACAATTTTTTGTACGGCCAACGAAGTGCGCGGGATATCACCCATAGTCATTAGTCAGTTCTAACACATAATTCTGAATACACATTCTGTTTGACGCCTTGGCGGTCACGTTTTCACGCATTTCGTCGTCTAACCAGTATATCTTAAACCATGGCCGAGAGTGACACTTATAGACTTGTAGAAATAGACGGTACATTAGGAAGGTATATACAAAATATATATAATAAATATGTATTTCTTAATTTTGTTTTATTATAACCAATCAAGGACTCGACCGCATTGGCCGTGGTAAGAGTGTTACATGACTTTAGGATTTAAGTATAATATGTATATCATACACATTTGTTTTTATATAATATGTATATCATACAATTTTTTTATATAACAGCAAATAAATGGTAAGCAATTAGTTTAATACGTTAATGTACGGTTAAAAATAATTAATGGAAAATTTTGAATTCCTCACAATATTTTGTGGTGTATTACAATTTTTAAATAGCCTATAGTTAATCGATGTATTATATTATATACCTATCACAACTGCACAGTCGACTACCAGCCTCGGGACAAGCCACTGTTAATGTGGTTTTATTCTGACACGTAAAAAATATAATAGTTTTATTATTTTTATTACTATCATACTATTCATACTATTATAATACTATTACGCATAGGCACTATCGGCTGGTGTTACGAAATTATATTATATTATATTATATTATGATGTTTAAGCTTAACGATCGTTGTCTCTGCGCCGATCACTGCTATGGCTGAAACAAGCTAGTGTCTATATATACTAATAGGCATACCTAATATGATATACAGTTGTGGTGTACATGATGGTTAGCATGTAAAAGATAATATAATATAATATTTTATCGCGTATTTCGATGCATTATCCCGGTTCATTGATTTCTTCGACGATTTTTGGAAAAGAAATCACTATGCAGTATACTCACATGGAGTGCAATCGCATATAGATCACTGCCGGTTCACAAACTAATCTAATCCACCGCCCACTTTCAGAATCGATAATTTTCTAAAGCCCCCCAAAATTGTTTAAGCTTACCATCTGTAGAGCGTCTAAAAAACAATACCTCATACCTAGTATTATTGTAATATTGTTATATATTTAAATACACTTATCTTATATCTGAGTCTAAAGTTCCATGTTTAATGAGAACAATACAAATATAATTATTAAAACACATAGGAAGGTACTTGATCATATTTAAAATTATATTTTTTTAAGTTCAAACATTAATCACTAATCTGATTCATATTAAAAGTATTTTTATTAAAATTAAATTAAAACGTATCTAATGTGAAAGATGTACCTGATGATCTTTAAAAAGTTTGTTAGCATCAGGATTGGCCCGGTGTTTATTTGTATGTGTAAAAAAATTCAAAATTCGAAAACCATCTTTGAGTGTCTAGCAAGTCAGTCATCTGAAGTGAAAGTCGATAAACGTTCAAGTTAGCCACCTAGGTAGGCAATCCGACTTTGTCGGATCACGGACCATGTGCGATGTTGCTACATCGAATCAGGTAGGCAATCCACCTGCGGTTAGGTTACCTGCGGTGGATTGCGGTCACGACGTTGAGTGGCTATATAAGTGAAAAAAAAAATAACAATAATTCCGTTACTATAATAATATTGAAAAATTCCGAAAAAAAATTGAATAAATAATGGAAAAAATTCGGACGGTCATGTTAAACCGTCATGACACAGTAACACACCATAATATACATGTATGATTACTAATATTTTAAATAATATATATACCTATATAAACTATAAGATATTAAATAAAAGGTATTATATACAAAAACGTCAAAAACATACCTTCATAGTTCATATTGTTATATACAATGTTCAAAACTACTATATAATAATAATATAATATATAATATACCGGCGGTACTTTTGCGATCGACATACGAATATAAATCGCACACCGGCGGATTCGGGAGATAGCCAGCTACGCGAATCAAATATAAAAGGGGTGTAAAAGCGTCGAAATCGGATAAATACACGAGGCAAATAAATATCGTGAGGCAAAACGATAAGGAAGAGGTGGTAAAAATTTGAAATCCGATCGGCCGCCACTGCGAAGGTACGCGATTGGACACGCTAAGGAATCGACCGACCGACGGGTAGGACTAATCGGGCGGGCCGTAGAAACGAAGCGGTGTTTAATTTTTTACTCCCGGAATTCCTCCATGGATTGTATAGAAATCTGTGTGGTGGAGTCTTCGGCGAGATGAGAAACGGAGAAATGTTTACGGCACGGAACATGGTTGGGTGGAGGGTGGATGCGCGATCTGTTTGAAAACTGGTATAATATTATTGCTGTCTGCTGACATATCTATTTAATTTGTCATGCTTTTTATGCTATTGTAGTAATTTATAGCTAGCTGATCGGGTCTTTGTATTCCTACGGGCTACGGTGTGAAGTATTGGACTCTAAAAGTTGTACCGTACCCGTAATCTGATAGAACGTTAGCAACTTGTATCCCTCTTTGGTACGAAATTATATAAACGGAAACAATCCATTCATCACGACAGCTGCTGATGACGGCCGTTTTAAAGTTTTTATGTATGGTATTTCATCTATTCTGTGGTATTGTTATTAGCCACGGTATTGTCCATTCGCCAAGGTAATTATAATTACCTTGCCATTCGCCAATCTCCATTGATAATATTATTTTCACGTAATCTATTATGAATTGTTTACGTTATGTTATCAACGCCCGTCCGGCGCTCGGCGCTTACTCAGTTACTCATAATATTATTATACTCGTCTTGTTAGTTACAAAAAAAAAATAGTTAAAAGTTTAGTAGTATAATGCAAATCGCAAATTGACCAAATTCTCATATTCATTTCTTATTTCTAATAACCAGTAATTCGTTTATTGTCTTATAACAATCCAAAATTAAAAAATAGAAGCGATATTTGTTGGAAACAAATTTAATATTATACAGGTGGACATCACATCAAAGTTTGGCACCCCATGGTCTGATTAGTATTTACTTACACAATGATTTCAATACTGGATCAGTTTGAGCAGGGAGTTGAAAGCACATTTAAAATTACTCCGACGTCCAAGCAATTGGTAAAATAATTTCCGCATGTTAAGCTTTCTATTCTTAGGCCGGGTTGTATGAACACACTAAACATTTATTGAATCAATAGTGACTAGTGAGCTCTCATTCCCATAAACATAATTTGGTCCATTAAATTGTATGAAACCATTAAATTAATTAATCGTTTAAGCAATCCAACATTTAACTATTTGAACACAACTTTAATCACAATCCAATATTGTAGCTTGATGAAAGTTTTGATAGAGACGCAGATCTTGGCGGAGTACCTATACTGTCCAAGAAAAAGGTTAACTTTTCTCCAAGCGATAAGATCACTCAATTGCTGGTAAGCAATGAATATGTGGTATTAGCCATGGTCAATAATATGTTGCTGCGAATAAACTTAAAACAGGACAATATTGAAGGTGAGATTAAAGTATATGCGATTAAGCAAAAAACTCTAGGTCTTGAGTATTGTAATAAATGTGTATACTCGCGGTTGAAATGTATTATTTTGTTATAATTGCAAAAATAACTTGTCTTGTTTACTTTTAGAAATCGATACATTGAAAACTTCATCTCTAAAAGTAAAGCAATTGTTCTTAGACCCCTTTGGAGAACATTTACTTATTTCATGTGGTAACATAACTAGTTCTCAGCTTTTTTATGCAACTAAACAACTATCCAAACTGAAACCTGTAAGGGAAAAAAATGAAATGCATTTAGAATTGCTATGTTTTTTCTTATTTGTTCTGGATAATTAATTAATTTTTAATTTTTAAAGGTAGGCAAATATCAGGGTTCAGAAATAACATCTGTGGCTTGGAATTGTGATCGTAGGGTGAAATCTATGTCCAGCACGACTGGGCCCATTTTGCTTGGAAATTCATCTGGTGCGATAATCGAAACACAACTAGGAACAGAGTTTGATAGGTTTTTCCAAGGCAGCGTAGTTCAATATTGGAAAGAGGTTTGTAATATTGCCGTTATTTGATCAACACAATTTTTTATGAATTGCGTATTATAGGTGTTTGATATAAGTAAAGGACAACCTATTCCTATAATTGGGCTCCAATATCATAGGGTTGGAAAATCGGATCTATTTTATATATTAGCAATTACACCTACAAAATTGTATCAATTTGTCGATTTCATATTTAATAAGGATGAAAGACCGATGTTACAACAAATCTTCAACAATTATTTGAATATTCCAGGCTAGTATAATTTTATACCTATATAATTAAAGAAATATGGATCAATTAAGTACATCTACTATATAATCAGTTTTCCTGTGACTATAAGAAAATAGCAAAACATAGTGGCCCACTCTATACAGTTGATTATTCAAGTGGTATTAAAATTTGGTGTACTTGGTTCAATTTTAAAATAAGAAAATTATGTGTACATTCTAATAATTATTTTTCTGTTTTACAGAACGTTTTTATGAAGTCCCGACCATAGTGAAACATAGCAAATTACATTTTTATTTCTTAAACAATGATTTTACAGTTCCAAAATATTTTGGATTTCTTACAGAGTTAGGAGTATTTGTAGCTGAGGTAAACCACTATTTTTGCTAAATCAATATGCTGAAGTTTAATTTCACTTCAACACATTTGTTATAGGTAGATATAAACAAAGATGAGAAAACAATATTTAGGTCGCATGAACTCATTGAGTATAGTCGGCTGTATGGAAGAGATGATGATGATTTCACTGTACCGTTATCAATGACATTCACGCGTTATCATGTATTATTGTTGTTTCCAGAGAAAGTTATTGCTGTTTCTCTTGTAGCCCCTGCAGATCGCAATGCATCTCAAGTTATGGATGAAGATAATTGTTCCGATGTAAATGGTTAGTTAATTTTGATTTTATTGGTTTATACAATTAAATATGTCCTTTAGAGCCATGGTCGACTGTTGAATATAACTAAAGATCTGATGACTGGAACAATTTGGTTGTATGCAGAACGTGCCGTTTTTAGATATAAAATGATTAAAGAAGATCGCCATGTTTGGAAAGTATGATTGAGATCATAAAACAATTATATTTTCTGGAATTTAAAAATATTAACTTCAGTATTTTTGGTTAGGTCTATCTGGATAAAGGAATGTTTGAAGAAGCAAAAGAAATATGTATTAGCAATCCTTATAGGATGAATCAAGTATTAGTTCGACAAGCAGATCATTTTTTCAATTCAAAACAGTAATTAATTAATTGTTTATCTACATATAAAGACTGCAAATATATATCATTAAAACCCAAACATAGTTAAAGTCATTAATTATTATATCACTTGTATTGTAGGTATGAAAACAGTGCACTGATATATGCCAATTTAAATGTATCATTTGAAGAAATTGTATTAAAATTTTTACATTTAAATGAAAAGAAACCCATAAAAATATTCCTTATGAAAGTATGATATTTAGTTTAAATTTACAAATGTATATTAAAAGATTATTTCTTTGGATTTGTTTGCAGAAATTGGATAGTTTAAAATCACAGGATTATACAAAAATCACAATGGTTACATTGTGGTTGATTGAGTTGTTTTCTAATGAATTAGCTATACTTAGAAACTATAAACAAGGAAAATCACAAGAATATACTTTGTTGCAAGAATCATTTCAACAATTTTTATCTAGATCTATTATTCAAGTAAATATCTACTAAGAATTTATTAACTTTATGCAGTGGACTCTTTGGTACCAGTACAAAGCTGCTATTTTACTTTTACATATTATTTATAAAAAAAAATTGGTACTTTTGACCATTCAGATTTTAGCCAATATACTGTTCATACTCGTATATTATACTGCTTATTAAAATTAGTGCCCAGTGATGGGAAATACGATAATTATGGTTGTACATATAATCAATGGTATAAGGTATGAATTGGAAACACTACAATACAAATAACTTTGTTTTAAATGTTAATTTTAAGTTAACTAAACTTATTTTGATATTTTTACCAAAAATTTCTACATTTTCTACCATTCTTTTTTTCGCAAAATTGTAAGGGGCCATGAACAAATTGTGAGTCTTATAATCAAAGTAATGATGCTTTAACTAACGTTTTTAATGTATTTGGATTCGTCCAGAATAGTGGCAGGCTAAAAGTCTCAATTTTGACGCAGCTGCGTCAACTTTCCAAGGGGTTTTTGTAGTGGCACCAAAGTTTATGCTTAGGTCCGGCGACGGCCTGATCTCTTTTGGCCACATTTTATTTTCATCATGACTTTGTTATAAGTAAATAATGTTTATGAGTATATTATTATGAGGTGGTCGTGGTAGTAAATACTCATATATGAAATTGTATCATTTAAAGTAAAAGTTCAGTTCGCTACGTGTCCAGATTGTTTTGGATGATTTTAATTCTTATAAATGACAAAACTGTATATTGTGAGTCGGCTACGCTTCCACTGTGTTTATTGTTTTAGATTCTAAGTTTAGCAAATGAATATATTATATTTACAACGATTTTTGGTTTTTTTTTCTGTTTGTCATTAACATTTGGGGTAATGAAAATACTCTGATTTTTTGACATCAGCATCTTTTCTGATCGTAAAGTTAATGTAGTTGGTACTTTTGAGAGGTAAAAATCGAAAAATTCATAGTAGTTTTAGATAATTTCCGGAAAAACAAAAAAATCATAAAAGTTTTTCTTTTTATTGCTAACATTAGAAATTTGAGTAGAGGATAAGCACCCCACAAATGTTTCTACCTTCAAAAAAAAAAAATTAATGTTGCCAGATAGTTACATTAATAAGTAATAACCACAAAGTTACAATGACATGCTTCACAACTACTGTACAGAATAGCGGCTTGTCTATTTGTCCATCTTTTTTATATTTATAATTGTTATTATTTATTTATTATTTTTAGGATTGCATACGTAAAAATTGGGAAAGCATATATAACATATTGGCTAGCCATGGTGATGTGAATTTTATGATTTGGCTGGCACTTGAAAATCAAGATTATAAGCGTGTTATTCAACATTATTTAAATGAAGAAAATATTGCTGAGGGTAAATAAAATTGGATTTTTCTAGAATTTAGAGCTAGTAATATTAATATTGTGCTTATACACTTGTAGCGTTAACATTGTTGGACAACCATCCATACTGTGAATTGTTTTACATGTTTTCCTCTGATCTTGTTGAAAAAGCCCCTGCACAAACTGTATCTATTTTGATAAAACAAGGACAAAAGTTAGACCCTTTAAAAGTAATCAATACATTGATAATTCCGAATCCAAGTGAAAGACTAGTGAGCATAGAACCAAGTATTTTTACATTGAAATCAGTACTTATAATTATATTGCACATGTGTTATACACAGGCTTTGGAAATAATCAGATACTTGGAGTACAGTATTCATTGCTTAAACTGTCATGTGGAATCTGTACACAACTATTTGATATCACTCTATATCAAACACAATAGAGACAAACTTATGAATTACTTAAAGCTACAAGGTCGAGAGATAACTGCTGTAAGCTACAATCCGGAATTTGCTCTGCGATTGTGTCGTGAACACCAGTTAGGAGAAGCGTGCGTACAATTATCCATTGTCTTAGGTCTATGGGAAGCAGCAGTGGATTTAGCATTGACAGTGAGTGTTGACTTGGCCAAAACCACAGCTTCGTTACCCAATAACAACATGGAATTATCAAAAAAACTTTGGCTAAAGATCGGTGAGTTATACATAAATTTACTTATTAATTAGCCATAATAATAACTTGACGCTTCATTTTTATCCTAGCACAATATGTGGTGAAACAAAATAATGACATAGAACAAGCTATGCGTTTCCTGGAGGAGTGCAAGTTTATAAAAATTGAAGACATCTTACCTTTTTTCCCCGATTTTGTAACAATTGATCATTTTAAAGATGCTGTGTGTTCATCTCTTGAAGTGAGATAATGTGATAATAATTGAAGTTTGTATTGAGTTCTTTATGAAAATAATTGCATTTTCATTAATTTTGTTAGGAGTATAATAAGGATATACAAAATCTCAAGGATGAAATGGAAGATGCTACTAAATCAGCTGAAGTAATTAGATCTGAAATTTTGTCATTCAGAAATGGATACATGTTAATCCAACCATCAAATGAGTGTAGCAGTTGTCAAGAACAATTAGTAACCAAGGCATTCTATACATTCCCTTGCTCACATTGTTTTCACGCGGAATGCCTGATTAAGGAAATGCAACCATATGTCGATCCCAGTACTATAAACACTATTAAAGATTTACAGGTATGTAGCTGAGGAATAGTTGGATTTTTTTTAAATTAAGTAAAACATTATTTTTTTAGAATCAGCTCAGCACCTTGTATCAAAACAACAAAGACATATCACAGTCATTGGAAGCAATAAGTCGTCGCGATAAAGTAAAAGAATCTTTAGATAAATTATTGGCAGCTGAATGTTTTTTCTGTGGCAAAATTATGATAAGGTACACATACATTTCTCTAACCATGGACAAAATTAAATTTTTCTTAAATAAACATGACATAATTGTATTATTATAATTTTAGTCTTATCGATAAGCCTTTCATAGAAGATGCCGATTTCGAAAATATAAAACAAGAATGGGAATAAAATATAGTATACAATATTATTTACTATTATACTACATAATTTATAACCAGGTAAACATACCTTTAATTATTGTTTTTATTTTTCTTCATGCCAATTACTAAAATTAAATGTCAATTGAAATAATATGTTGTATTCTTTTAATTTGTATCTTCAGCATCAATCACATATTATATGCACAGTAAAGTTATACCATGTAATTAATTACCTATAAATACATAATGATCTCAAAGGATTGTTAAATTTGTTGTTTAAAATAATTATTGTTTCGAGTTTTATTATTATAAACCAATTATCAATTTGTATTACATTACCTATTATATAAGAATTTTTAACCATTGATAAATGTAAATATAAAATATTTATTAAAATAGTAAAATATACATTGCAGTAAGTTGTTGTGTCCATGAATTTATTGCCCCATATTGCTAAATTAGCGAATTTATATTTTGTTATTGTTCAGTATAAGTAATTTATAAGTAATTGTAAGCACAAAATCTCCTTTATTATTCTTATTATTCATTAAAGATATTTCTTAAATTTTAAGACATTAAAATTGATATCAAAAATGACATCGATAAATGATGCCTTAAAACTATTATCAGACTTAAATTATTTAAGTGTTTAAATAATGGCATGAAACTTTATTTAAATAAATGCGCTGTAATCACCTTTTCATATGAAAATTTAATTCTACTATTAAGGATAACTTAATTCTGTACAATGTGGTCCATGTATCTTTAGTTAATGATTTAGGAATCTTCTTTAATACTAAATTAAAATTCAACAATTAAAATTAAAAACAAAGCATTTTCAAAACTTGGTTTTCTTAGACGCTGTTGCTCAGAGTATAATAATCTAGGTACTTGCATTAAAAATTACATTTTACTCTTAAGTCTGACCCTAACATTATGAGTAGCTACTCACATCAGATTTTCCAATTCCATAAATCTTACTCAAAACCTAGAATCTATCCAAAACTTTTATACGATTCCAAATTAAATTAGGAAGATAGCCTCACACTAGATATGATGAAGTTCCGGGGGTTTTTAATATGACTTCCAATAATAAATTAAATTTAGCCCTTCATTAAAAAAATTTAATTTTAAAATCAATCCAAAATATCAGACAATAATTTTATTTTCTTAAAAAATATATGTACAAATTACTCAACAAATAAATAAACTGTAATTGTTGATGCCCATGTAGTTTTCTTCCCTACATTGACCGCCTGAATTCATATTTCAATATTTGGCCATTATCGGGGCCGTATTTGAACATTTTTTAAACAGTTTTTTTTTTTTTTGAAACCTACGTATTTCAATGAGTTAAGAACAATGATGCAATCAGAATGAGTTTCAAAGTTATAGCCTTTTGAAGTCCACAAATTTACTTATCTCCACACGCCTGGGTTTTTTTTTTATAAAAATTACTTTATTAACAATAAAATAGTCAATTTTGATTTCATCAGTGGTGTTAAACATGAAAAAATGCACAAAAATTACTTGGAAGCTAAACGAAAATCATTCCAATATTTCATGTATTCATATAATATTAGTTATTTCTTAAATCTCAAGGAAAACTAGTAAAATAAACAAATTAGTTTTTATAAAAAATGTATAAGTACAACACAAAAATTTCTTTACAAGCGTTTAATATTTTATTTTCTTATTGTAAAAAAAATATATTGTGCACATTATATTGTAAGAATCGAGTAGTTATAGAATAAGTCATTGATTAAATATACTATATATTT
The DNA here is from genome assembly GCA_027563435.1 of Nasonovia ribisnigri. NCBI lineage: Eukaryota > Metazoa > Arthropoda > Insecta > Hemiptera > Aphididae > Nasonovia > Nasonovia ribisnigri. The sequence continues at coordinate 54,449 of JANEHU010000911.1, read as the reverse complement.
AATCAATGTATAAGTATACCTACTTCATACTATGAAAATAATGTATTGTTTATTATTATTGCATTTTTCTGATCTTAATTTTATTAAACATAAAAATCTAGCATGTAGAGTTATCTAAATTTATAAATAGTTACGATTCGAGAAATATTTATACCTTAACCTAGATTGGAGATTTGAAAATAATTTGTACATTTCTTCAAAATCTGCCTTACCTACTGGTTATTTCTGATTCAACTGTCGATAATGCCAACTCAAAACACCATTCTTACTTCATATTTCACCTTAAATATTTTTTGTAAGTATTAATAATATATTTAAAATAATATTCTCTTCCAACTAATTTATGAAAACAATATACATTTTTGAGCTGTTATAATTGCTTCTAACAGAAGGTTATAACACAAATATATAATATACATTTATTTTTTTTTTTTTTATATAAAATTAATACACAATAATATGTTAGTATAAATTTGCAGCTCTCAACTAAAAAATTTTCCTCCTCGGGAAACAGGGCACACACTTGCCCCCTCTAAATACGTGCCTGTATTATAATCACCCTATTCTTCTTGTGAAAGTTTATTCCGTGTTTTATACTCTCATTCTCTGTATACTGTGCAATCTGAAATTGTTAACTAATCTAATCAAAACATTCCCCAATTTTTAACTTAAAACTACTTTGACACCAATGGAAATGAATCAATGTGGATTTCAAGGTATTTCTTCAGTGGTAATAATGAAAAAGGTATAACTTGTAGTTAAGGTAAGTATAAACTGTGGGTTTGTAATATATTTTGTAATATCGCTGTACAGGTGTTTAATGATTGCAGTAGCCAAAATAAGCAAATAAGAAATAGATAAAGCGATAGGAAACTATAATACATTTTGTATCAATTATTATATATTATAATAGAATTTAGAAATATTTATAAAATAGTTGAGTTAGTACTTAGTTAACTTTCAGAAACACAATGTTCAAACACCAAAAGTTCTGAAAAATATGATATCAATAAAGTTAAAGACATTAGAATTGGGTTTTTCATTTGTAAGAGGATTACGTTTTTCAAACTATCAACAATTCTAAATAAAGGTTTTTCAATAATTGCAAAATTTATTTTTAATTCTATATTTTGTAGCACTATAATTTCTATAATTTAATACCAATATCGAACTATCAGTTAATTATTTATAAATTATAATCATTTACAGTTTTGAGGATCAGAAATAGTGCAATAAGACTTGTGGATACCTATTTTCTTATTTCACAGTCTTTTAAATCTATTTTAAATAAATATGAATAGAAAACTATATGTTACTATATGTTTAGCCTTCAACATTGATCATCAAATCAATTAAAAAAAAGTAATATGAGTTCAATATTTTTATATTAACATCATTAATAAAATATTTGGGTTAGGATTATAAAATTGAAAATAAGGATTGTTGTTTTATAAAAATTATGATTTATTTTTATTTTTAAGGTTATTGTAATAAAACAGAAAACAATTTTCATTTTTAGTTGTAAAAATGTACTTAAAAGTTAAAATAATAAAAAAAAAAAAAACACAAAATTTGACGTAAAAAATTAGTGTAGTATGTTTAATGGGCCACCTGATGTATTTAATAACCTCATTAATTTAAGATTTTTAATAAAATCTATGCATTGTATAAATAAGGTTAATCACTGCATGAAAAAATTAAAATTTAAAGAGTGCTCTAAAAGTATTTTAATTATTTAATCATTGGCAATGTGTAAAAAGCATATTAAATAACACTTAACATATTTGAATATGTTAAATATTTATTTTATTTTTACCATGACAAACTTATTACACTTACATTTTAAAAAATAAATAAATAAACGCAATAGCGATAAAAAAAAAGGAAATAAAAAAAATACAAGACACTATAAACTACTTGGTTTTTAGTGTTTTTTCCTTTTGGCAATAAATTAAAAATTAATAATGATAACTTAACTTATAATTAATTAATATGATTAGAAATTCGACAAAAACAGCGATATTCTTTTGACTGCAATATTTTTTAATATTTTTTCCTTATTTCCTTAATAGTTATCGAACAACGATAATTTTAAGACCTTATCTTTACGTAAGACCTAAAGTTGTAATATTTTATAATTATAATTTATAACCATAGTAAAAGTACCTATATGATACAGTGTGTGACATCAAACTGTTGCCGAAAAAAAAAATTATAATTATAATTGTAAATTATGTAATTTCTATTTTATATTTACATAATAATATTAGATGGTAAGATGTAATCCTATTGATAATTTTTTTTAATTATAAAATATACGTACTATAGAAAAAATTCAAAAAATGACTGCAACACACACTCAAAAACAAAAACAAAATGAAAGTGGAACACAAAATCATTACAATAATCGATAAGACTCTCTAAGTACTGAATGTATTAAAATGTTTACAAAGATGTTTGGTTAAGCAAAAAAATGTAATTATAAATTTGATATTTTGTACATACTATTAGTATTATTATTAATAAATCTATATATATATATGTATGTAATAATATGTTACATACATGCATATAAATATACAATTTTTTTTTGTTTATTCTTATGAAACTAAAAGTAAAATTAATACTTTTAATTAATTTTATATTTTGTATGTTCATAAATTATTATACAGCTGATCATTCAAGTTGAAAAAAAAATGTATTTTCTAACATTTAACCATGTGGTTGATGACAATATTCATTGAATTGAATTATTATATTCAATGATTTTTATTTTTAATAGAAATAATTAGTCTTTTAGGAAAAAATATATATTTATAAAAATATTAAATCATAAAACTAAAAAAGGTTTCTATGTCAATAGTTCTTTAGGTATTAAGATAAAATGTCTGTATCAGATAGCTAACATATTAGAACACAACACATGGTATAGTATACAGCTTATGTATATAAAAAAGTCTTACTCCATGTTTAATTAACCCAAAAACACATGTATATGAAGATTAGATAAATTGAAATAAGACATTCTTATAAACATAAATTACAACGCATCCATGAAAGATCTAGGTAAGACTTAATAAACATTCTGCCTCGTATTGATACATTAACAATTAAATTATCAGATTTATAGGAAAATGCAAATATTAAATGTTATGTGTAATTCGCCATAAATATGCATACTGAGTGTTAGCTATACCGTATAAAATTATAAAGAGACTGAAAATATTACCACCACCATTATTATCAGTAAGAGTTGCAGGATATTCAATGGCGTAGGCAAATCCATTTAGGGAATCAAAAATTTATTTTAGTAATTCGTGGACATTTAAAGAATTAAGTAATTAAATAATAATAATAATAATACAAAATAATGACCACCATTAGATATAATATAGTGGCAAAACTTATTGTTTTATCAGATTCATAAGGCTAACGTAATGGTTTTGTTTACAAAGTAACAATAAAATTAATATTAATTAAAATTAACTATTCAATGAATGCTTGACAGTTTAAAAACAACACAAATAACTCACACGTATATTTTAATAGGTATAAATGCTTTTTAAAAAACTGGTTATGTAATATAAAAATGTGTATGTGTGCGTTAGAATGTAAAAAAAAAAAATTTAAAGTAAAATATATATTAAAAGAATATTGTTTATAATAAAAACCAAAGATGTGTATGATCAGAGCACAACCCTCATGAAGGCCGTCCGTGGTGTTACAAAATTTTAAGACGATTCTAAATATTTTAAGAAGTTGACCTTTATGTTCAACCCAAATTATTTTACTTGTAAATGTATACACATAAAATGTCATAATTAAATATAAATGGGTATCAACAAAAAGAAACAACTGACCATTGCACTGAGAACAAACTGTAATAGATCAACTTCTTATTGTAAAATAACGCCTGTATATTTTTAAAACCAACATCGGTGTAAAATCTAAAACTTCTCGGTGAAAATAATATATAGTTCAGATTTATTTGAAAAATGCACACAGTTCTGATTATATATTTTAACTCTAAGAACTAAATTTTAATATTATACACAAGATTTAATTTACTAGTATTTACACAGAAAAGTATATAAAGTTGTTTTTTGTTGTTTTAAAAATTATTTTTAATATGAACACTCGTTAAAAAACTCTTTAGGAATATAATTTTTTTTTTAGCGTTTTATAACTTTAAATACTGATCTATTCTAGTTATATGACTTAGATATAAATATTCATAATTATTTTAGTTTGTATGTATGTATATATATGTATATATATACACATCTGTATATTATATGTTGTAAAATATAATTGTTAACACTACGTTTCCATAGATAGTTTGTGTTGCCACGGTTTTGTTTTTTGAGCACCTAAACAGCCGCGGACACTTGTCCCAAAATGCGCAAAACGGAAGACCTTCAAGTCGGGTGGTATTGGATTTTGAATAATGCAACTTAGAGATTACTTATAGTGATAAAACATAACATTTCATTTCGCGTGAGTGGTCCCCCGTTAAGAAAAAAATGTTTGAACTGTTTTTTACTTTATTTGATTTTTTTGTTGTATTTTTATTTATTTATTTATTTATTTAGCTGTTTTTGGATTTTTTTTTGTAATTCAGGGACCGTTTGGCGTTGACTTCATAGGTCTCATCAAAGGGCCAACTCAGTTCCAAATACGTAAAAAGCTATCCCAAGAACCGGTAGCAACAGCCATGCCATCTTCAGTTACTCCCAGGCAACTGACTCGGTTGTCATGACCAGCCAATATACCTAAAATAAAATAAAAGCAATTGAATAACATTTAAAAATAATAAATATTTCAAGTCACACATTTAAAATCGTTTTAGGACAAATTATGAGTATAAAATACATTATTATTAGGGAAAAGGGTAGACTTCATGTCACGTTAAAAGAATCAAAAATCACATAAAAAAAGATTTTTTTAATTTTTGATGATATTTTTTTTAACAGAATATACGATTAAACAAATTATGATAGTATTATTACTAAAAATTCTTTCACTTTCACTTTCTACTTAGACATTTATTTTAAAATATAAGTTTTAATTCAAATTACTTATTTAGGGTTACAGGGTTAATAATGAATACAAAATAAGTAATTGGTTAATTTATTGCTAACATAATTATTATAGATTATTTCTATTTCTAGACAATTTGTATATCGCTTATATATTTTGGACTACAACAAAAAAAAAATTCTCAACTACTATAAGTCTCTAGTTTTAATCATTAGATATTATATTGCCTAGTTACTAATATTATTGTATAATAAATATCCAAAGTTGAATAACGTTAATCATATTATTTTATTATAACATGGCTAGAGCAAATGTATCTGTAAGTGATGATCAGAATTTCAGAAGTCGCTGTGAGCAAGAACAAAAAGCTTTTGATGATTGGCCTAATAAGTGGGAGTGGATATTAGATGAATATAAGTAATACTATAAGAAATTGTATTTAATTTATTTAATACTATATTATTCGACACAATAGAGAAAGAAATGAAAAATTAAATGCAGTAAAGAAAAATGCAATGATGAGAAAGGGCAATTTAAACATGGATCCTAGAAGTGTGTTACCTTTTCCTAATACTACATCAAAAGAAGTACATAATTAAAACATAGGTGTTGTGACCTAATAAATAATGGGGTGTTTATTTTTTGTTTAGATTGGTTGGTTATCAAGTAAACAAGAATTTCAATTAGAAATATTTGGGCCATACATTACACATTTACCAATTGAAATAAAATAAAATTACAAGAATGTTTTATAGGTACATATATTAAGACATACACTATAATATATGTATATAATTAATGTTTAATTATATGTGAACAAAATGAGGGAGGACGTCTGAGAAAATGAATCACTACTATTTAGTATAATAAAAGTTGAAAAATTAATATTTTTCTAAATTATTCATTAATTTAAAAGGTTTTAGATTAGGTACAGTAATTTCAATTTCCACAATTTTAAACTAGATAATATTGTAATTATTCTTTGATAAACTTGCAATGCCTAATTATTTTAGAAAACATGAAGAATAAAAATATTAAGAAATTGCATAAAAACAGATACCTATTAAGGAAATATTTAGTAAAAAAATTCTTAACATTCAACAATTTCTGGAATTACTTACAATCAAAAATCATATTTAATAAATATTATCAAGAATCAATTTAAACTTAAAATGTATGTTTTCAAATATCTTTAGGTAATGAAATTTTGTGTTTTAGTATATTTGTAATATTGATTATTTTTAAACTAGATAAAATATTGAGAACATAAATACTTTTTATTTTTTATTTTCAACTATAGAGATATGATTAGTTTCTGGATTTTGATCCTTAAAAATGTTTTATGTCTATAAACATTTTTTTTTTTTTATTAATAACTTAAAATAAATTTAAACTAACCGGCACGTTCAGCTTTCATTGAGTCCCAAACATTGCAGTTAAAATCATCATAACCTGCCAATAGTAGACGTCCCGATTTTGAAAATGATACAGATGTTATGCCACATATTATGTTGTCGTGTGAGTACATGGCTAATTCTTGGTCAGACCTGATATCAAATAAACGACAGGTAGCATCATCTGATCCAGTAGCAAAGGCATAGCCATTCGGGAAAAACTAAGCATAAAAACAATAAAAACTTTATGAATTATGAAATCAAGGATGCATATAAGTATAATATTATACACATAACTAGTAAAACTAGTATACATTTGCTTAAAAAATAACAAGTTAAAAATTGTATTGCAAATAATTAATTACCGTGACAGCGTTGATATCAGATTCATGTCCTGGGAACGTTTGTTTACAGGTTCCATCTCGAACATCCCATAACTGAAAATTAAATAATAATAATGAAGTTATATTTCATTTGAAAACAATAAATTATAAATACTTTTGCTGAAGCGTCACAAGCTCCTGATACAAATGTCCGCATATCAGGTGACATTGACAGAGACATAACATCGCCAGTATGTCCAATGAATGATGAACACTGTTGGCCAGTTTCAATATCCCATAATGCACTATATAGCCCAAAAGAATTTGGTGAGAATCAGATGTAATTATACTACAAAATTTAAATATTTACCATGACATATCTCCAGAACTGGTGACAATTTGGTTATCATCAAGGAATCTACAACATGATAAGTAACCTGTGTGCCCTGGCAGTTCTCGGCTAACTCTTACATTACCTTCTCTTGTTTTTAAACTAAAAATATTACAATAAACAAATATAAAATCTAATTTAGCTTACATTATTAAGAAATTATACAGTATACCTATAAATTGAACATATGTTGTCTAAGCCACCACAAGCAACGAAACTACCTGATGGGGCATATGCACACGTCATCACCCAGCTAGACCTAAGTGGTATGGCGTGTACCTTGTTTGTCGTATAGCTGTCCCATACGATAAGCTTTCCATCTTGTGAGGCTGATACTAGGTTTCTGGAATAAAATTGTTTAATAAATAATTAATAAGTTTTAAAAGTATATAATTTATATTATACATCAGGGGCTACAAATAAATGTAATACAACAAACAATAATAATAAATAATTTAATATTTTAGTAATAATTGTAAACCTACTTGCATTTATAGTATTTTTTAAGTAAGTTAGTAAGTTTATTTTGAAGAAAACTAACAAATACTAATATTGATTACAACTGTTATTAAAAAATGACATTTTTTATTTTTAAGATCATCATCATTTTTTTAATTTTATTTATGAATAAGCTGCAGGCAGTCATTATTAGACCTATAAATTGGCAAATTCTGCTATATATCTATATCCACATTATACACATGATTCTATTCTCTCAAAATACTTTAATTACCTGGAGTCAGAGCCCCAATGCATGGCATATATTTTGGCGAGGTGTCCACGGAGGGTACGTCTCGTTCGCATTTGTATCCGGCCAACCGGTTCCATGCTGGTGGTCGCTTGCGACAGACTTGTGTCGCATGCTGCTTTTCTCGCATCCTATAATATAATAAAATTATGAATCAAACTAGTTTGAATATCAGTGCTAAAAATTTTGATTAGAGTATGCACAATAATATAAGTATAGCTACACAATAATATAATGATTCATGTAAGTGAAGAATGATTGTACGAGACTATGATATCAAACATTTCTGTTTAATATAAACATTTGATTCTTAGTTTAAAATTTAAATGTACAATGACTAATGTACTCGTCAAACAAATTGTTGAAAAGTAGTAAGTATTATATAACATATACTACCTATATAGTATATTAGTATATAATACATTTTATATACAATATATATTATATAATTGTAAAAGGAAATGATTTTATTTATTTATCATTATTATTATATTCAATATAGGCACATCCTAGTAAATTTTCATTTAGAGATCAATGAATACATATAAGAATATAATTATCTCCGTTTTGCATTGCGTACATGCACCAAAATATATTAAGCAAGTATCTACAACGCATTTAAATAACAGATAATGGTTTTAATTAAGTTATATTATACAATATTGAATAGAGAACAGACATTGGATTTTATTTATTTATTTATTTAACACAACTTATGTCATTTTTAAATATATAACTAGAGAAATAAAAGAAAAATTGTAATTTGTTTGAAAATAAAATAATAATCTTTGGAGATATTATTAACAAATTAATATATTATATAGTAAATAATAACAATTATAAAATATAATAAAATCTTAAGACTTAAAGTATCAATTTTTTTATAAGACTGTATAATATTATGTTCATATCTAGTATATTAAATTATAATATAAAAATAAAAATCTGTCTTTACTCTATCTTGAATGAATTGTATACAAGTAGACTACTAGACTATAATAACATAATCACTAAAAACAATTAAAAGGGCGTTTTCGTATTCGTGATGCTATATATTTTTATAATTATAATATAGGTACTTATGAATATTAAAATTGTAACTAATGACTAATAATATACAATAATTAAATAATTAAGTTTAAAAAGAAATTATGGTTGGAAGTTGAACCGATATGTCAATATTATATCATAACAATAATAGATATACTCATATAATAGCTATATGTATATATAATAAGAATAAAACTACGTATAATTTAAATGTTAAACTTAAATCAATCGATTTAAAATTTGCATAAACATGAATCCTTAACCAAAAAGTTTCCATTCGAATAAATAAAAAATCCCAACCAAATGTCAACTAACACTATCAATTGTTTGGGAAATTATTGGGATTTGAGTTGAGAATACAACTATATTCAAGTATAATATTATGGTGAAGTATAAACGAAGTCTCATGTACACCCATATGTATCGATTATTACACAGGGCGAACAAACGAACGTAGGCGATGATTCTATATCGCAATCGGATTTTCCTATACAGTTCAAGTACACGGACCGAAAATTCGAAGAATAAAAAACCTATAAGTGATTTCTTTTGGTGAAACACCCTCCCGATTACAAAATATATACGGTTTAAATTATTATTATTCGGGGTAAATTGGCCAGTGTGAACGATCCCTCGTCGTGTAGTTATATAGTCAAACAACAACGACGGCGGCGCACCCGCACGAGACGGCGGCTACGGGCCATATTGATCGACGGGCAAACGGGCGCGCGCGCGAGATAGTCGCAACGGCGGTGGAGGGCGATGGAGAAGAGGTCGTTCGCCGCCACCGTAAACGAGAGCAGATGCGGTGGAGCAGAGTGGTGTGGACGGGGGACCGAGACTGCCGGCCGGCTTTCGCATGACCCCTTCGCTGGCCACCACCACCAACGACGACGACGACGCCGCCGCCGCCGTCGTTCTCCTCTTCGCGTGTCGCCGCCGTATACCGCACCGCAAAAGCTCTCTGCACTACACGCTACCGCCTCCACCTACGCCACCGACCCGCTCGATTCACCAAGCGAGCGCCGACTTGTAGACGTGTGCGTGCAGTGTGTGCGCGGCGTTGGCCACACAGCTGCAGCGTATATTATATTTGTACACATAAAATAATGCCGCCGCGTTTTAATAGCAGCTCCAAGCTTATATATAACCACAGTATTATTATACAGGGTGGTTGTTATTATTTTTTTTTATCGTCAAACGGGCGCGGCGAGGATGGTTTTACATTTTTAACTCTCGAGGAACTCTGGCTATAATATTAAACTCGTTTACACATATTATACGCAATTTGATTAGGTGAATTCGGCTTTAAAAGTAATATAAAATAAAAATAATTATTATGCCCTGTGTAACTATCGTCTGGATAACACGTTCGTTTTGTATTACGTGTGTAATGTGTACGGATGTGTGTGTATGTGTGTTACGACGGTTACGACTAACAAGCGCAACTCGAGAGCGCAACACGTGATCGCACAAAATATACTCTATGGGACGAACGCGTTTTTGACGGAGACATAATATATTATTATAAATTATAATATTTATCAAAATTTAAATTGCAAAATATATCTTATTCTTATAATATAGGTACACTGCCGTTGCATTAAGGTCGCCAGCGCGGCGGGTTGGACGTTAACACATTTATTATATTACCTATTACATTGCGACGACGGCAGGGACATATTGTACAGTAATTGATATTATATGATTATTATCATAATGATATTGTATCGGTATCAGTACTGTGATGATAAAATATCAAATCCGCATAGATAATAATTAGGACAGATGACATGTAGCTCTAAAATATCACTAAATATGCAAGCACTTATGCACTTGAAAACCCTATAATATGTACTTAAAATATGCACATAAACAACATTTTTAAATCCTGATCGAATAAAACCCCGAATGGTGGGTGTGCACACGGCTCACTGAGTTGGTGATGTCGTATGGTGTACGACGTTTGATCGTAAACGATTATCCATCTATTAATAAAATTAATTACAGTAAATTATATTATTGGCTAGTCGGTGATTCTCAAGCGTTTCTAGGAAAAACGTGTGCCCGTGGACAGTCAATAATATTATACAACAATTTTAAAAAATAAATTGTTATCCAAACATTTTTATTGTATTGTTTGAAATGAAAATGTTGATGAGGAAAAATGTATTTAAGTTAAATATGTCTCAACAAGTATAAAATTGCGTATAGTGTAAAGTATGCGAACGACCTTCGAAGACACCGACTATATAATTATTAAATATATATATTTTATGGTCAATTTTTAATTTTTTTTACAGAATATGGGATAAAATTATTCTGTGTAATTGCATAAATCAAATAAAATTACAACTTTTTATATTTCTGTGTAAAAATCATCGTTTTTAATAGAAGTAGCATTTTGGAACGATTAAGTCTTCAATTTACAGAACAATAAATGGCTTCAAATGTTTATTTCGATTCAGTAATAAATTAATTCAATAATTTACGTAATAGGCGTCTGTTATTATGCATTGCATAATTAATTAACGTTCCTTGGCTTGGTAGGAAACGGCTCAAAAATACTGTAAGCACCTCCCAAAATGCAGGTTTGCGCATGCTTAGATGAACGAGATAATAACCAAACAGCATTTGTACGGTTATTTGATTATTTTTAAATGTTGAGTTATGTGTTCTTATTTAAAAAAGAGTACCTTTTGCTTATTAAATATAACAAAAAGATTTTAAAATTATAATAAAAATAAATTCATCAAAAAATATGTATAATATACATTTTGACATCAAGGCTCTTGAAATAAAGTATAGACCTACTATAAAAAAGTATTACAATAATTAGTGTAAAATTTAAATTATAATATATAGTATTATTATTTATTATTAATTTTTAACTTATTATCAGATACTTACTCGTATGGCATTTTTCAGCGTTTCAGCTTCTTGCCTTAGTGAGTCCAGTTCATTCATTGTGCACGGCTAGGGCCTCCGGTCTCGACCGACACAAATGCTAAAAAATAATATAAAGTTGTCAGTTGAGTAAAACTTAATTACAATGCACTGATAAGTATTAAATTGTAATATATTTCATTATTTAAAAGTAAATAAGTAATTAAAATTTGTCCAATGCAAATTAAAGTATTAACTTTTTATGAAGATATATTTTAAAATGTATTTGTCATGATATAACAATATTAAGAATCGATTGAATATCAACCCATACAAAAAGATCATAGGTACTTTATAACGCTCAATGTCAGAATACAAATTATCTATAGGTGATTTAGTCATGTTTTTCATTAATAGCAGTTAATATATCTATTTAAAAGTCTGAGAACCAAAGCAATTAGCTTGTTTATCTATCAACACATGCAATTGACAGGATGAAGAGAAGGGTAGTATTAACTACTAGCGAAATTGACTTCCGTCAATAGACCACACGGCTTATGAATATATTCCAGCAGGCATGATAATGGGTTAGGGAGGGAACAAAATACGGATACGTGACGTCAATAGTCAATGAGTTTATGATTTCATGTGTCTAGTTTTTCAAGGCTTGGAACATTTTGACGCGGGTACTCAACGAACAATAATTTACTAATTTCTTTCAAAAACCTAATTCTTAAACAATTAAAATTATTGAAATTATATTAGGTAGATATTGTGCACGTTGACGCCTTTATACATTACTAAAAATGTAAATCTAATTGGTTATTTTAATCAATTATTGTTATCTTTACAAGACGCTAAACAAATACATAAATTAAGATAAAAATACTATTATTTATTTTATACTTAAATGTTAACAATATGTATTTGAATCGCATAGGTATCTAACATTATGTAATTTATATATTTATTACATAATAGGTTCATTGATTAAAGAATATGAATAGAATCGAACTGGAAAAGAAATAATTTAGATTTTAGACTGAACAGGTTTTACCTAAAAACTTGGTACAATATCATATCTATACATAATTGATTTTTTTTTTAAATGTACAACTCAAAAACTGGAAATATTTTATATTGTCTATTTCTATTATACATTTATAACGTCATAAAAATACAATTATGCAATCCATACATATAGCATTTTCTACCGATTTAACATTGATAATACATTTTGTTTTTTGTTTATCAAATGCAATATATTTAATGTATAAGAATAAAGAATAGCAGACATTAAGACATTTATTACGTGAATTTACAACTTGCTCCCAATTTTAAATTAATAAAACTGAAGAATTGTTCGTAATACATATTTTGAACAATAAATAGGTAACTTTTGTAAGATGCAATATCGTAGGAATGTATATATTATAATATAGAAAATGAATTGAATTATTATTATTAATTTCCCATCGAATCCCTTGTGGAGGAGTTAATTATATTATATTGTAGTTTGTAGTATATAATAATATTATAGCATCGGTGGGTTTGACCGGATTGGTATAACCACGACAATCCCGGTGGACGATGCGTGCACGACGGAGTCACGAATGACCTGCCCGAAAGTCTGTGCGACAACTGGCTTTATATAATAATAATAGTAATAATAATTTCACGACATGCGGACATGACAAAATAATAATAATAATAATTTCCCTGCACATATAAAATAAAATAAAAGGGGAAAAATTCAAGTCTTCGATGCATGAATGCATGATTAACTCACGCATTCTGGAGTATGGGGTGTAAAGCGCAAGCGCGAAGCCGATCGATCATCGGGCGCAGAGCCGCGTGCTCGTTCTACCCAACCCGCCGCCGGCCGGCATCACGCTCATGTGTTCGAACACACACACACGCGCAGGCGCACGTCTCGCCCAAAAATGAACGCACGCGCGCCGTACACCACTAGCTAAAATAATTATGCAAAATGTAATCATTCGTTTTATTTCGGATGTAAAATACTTAAAGCTATACAATAGACGAATATTGCGATTTAATACATGTGTAAGATTATTACGAACGTTGATGAAGAATGAACTGTTACATGAAATCGATATTAGGCCAATTATATAAGTTTTAACGTTTGAGAGACACACAATTTTTCACTCCATAGTTGTGTTCATTTGGCGGTCCAAATAGTGTATTATTTTTAGTTATAATTAATAAAATTAATTTTCAACATAATATATTCTATTCACATCCATATAATAATGGACATCAATACATTATATACTTTAACTTCTCATCCCAGAGTATTTGTTCGATTTATAATAGTACAACTAATAAAATAAATTGAAAATTAAAACGGATAAAAATCTGTGTCTCAATTCTAGTATTAGTACTGACTGTTTTTAAAAAATATTATTATTGACTAACAAATTTAAATATTTAATTCATCCTAACTATACCTACTGCAAAATAGATGGACTATAATAGTAAAACGTATTACGTAATATTGATATTTTAGACATGCACAGTGTTTAGCGAATATCTCCATTAAAGTATACAATAGCATCCGTATTCAACTTAATGTCAGTTATATAGCAGTAGTATAAAACACACATTCGCATTATTGCGTAACAAATAAAAACATCAATATCAAAGAATAATAATAAATTTTACTTTGTTGTCAAAACATATAATAAACAATGATAAATAATAACGTGATGGAGTTATAAGTCATTTATGATAGTTTAATACAGCAAACAGGTGAGAATTGTTAGGGAATATCTAAAACACATAACACGGTGACACAGGGCCTTATACAGTTTACTTTGTTTGATTTTGTTCTTATTAAAAAATATTTAATGTAACTATTAATTATTATGGAAACACGCCGATGACACGATGAAATGAAACACCGCTGAATCACTTAACTTTAGACGAAAATAATGGATGAAACTCAACATTGTTAAGGATTTATGTTTTATAGCTTACAATTATAGTAGATGCGGATTGCGGAATGACATTCTCTCCCAACGCGTTTTTACATGCGTCAAACTATAACACAAGCGGTTTTTTTTACATTGGCCATATGGTCGGGACATTTATAACTTTATTTATTCCAAAGTGATACAAAAATAAAACTTTCTTGTACGCCTATAATAGTGAGGGATATTAGGGGTAATAATATGGGGGAAAAATGTAAAAATGATTTATGATTGATAAATTATACTATTATGTTGTTCGTATATATAGAGCGTTTGTGTGTAGTACCAAGGAAGCGTGATAGTGTATAGACAGTATATACCATATAGCCGAGTATATAGGTAGTATAGTATAATATTAGTATGATAAACTCTGTGAACGTTTCCTGAACACGATAATATTATTAAACACAAGTAAAGAATTGGTAAAAGACACACCACTACGCATATATATTATACTTAAGTACTGTATAATATGATGTATATCATAATATATATACAGCGTGTGTCCGTGCTATAAGAAGTGCCACTAAATATTTTAGCTAGATTAACTCCGATTGAAATGTGATTTTCGGAAGGTAAAAGGCAGTGCCGAATCACACATTTTGAGATTTCATATAATTTTAAGTTATAACCTTTTTGGTGAGTAAAAGCGAATACTATTTATTTTTTTTAATATCAACGAAAATTGTTTCTAAACATATTTGAGTAAACTATTTTTTTAATAATATTTTGTATAAAAAGCTGTTTTACAGAATGGAAAATATTAAAGCAAGTGAAAATTTACAAATTATCTGCAGTTTTTAACGACTTTTTTAACCATGATAATTTTGTATAGATATTTTTTTTATAATTCTTTGATATTGTTAAATTACTATAGGTCATAGGTACATAGACAAAATGTAAATAAACATTGTCTATTAAATAACAAAATCCAAATAAACAGTTTTATAAAATTATAAAATTTAGTTTTATCTTACCTCATAAGTAAGAATGAGTAAAATTTAACTTACTCTTACTATGTAAGTAAAAAAAAACTTGTGTTACGCATGTCGCGTACGTACCGAAGCAGTGTTTGAATCATAGATTAATAAGAGTAAATATAATCTTATTACTCTATGGCTTGGATTGAGAAAAACTTAAAAATAGGATGCATATAAAAAAAAATTTCTGTACCTGAATATTTAACTGTCACATTGACGAGGATATTTTTAGAAGAGGTAGAAAAAACTAATAAATATTTTCTAAAATAATAGGAACACCATCCCACTTCAATTCAAACACTGACAGAAAGGGTTAAATATATTTTAAATTTTCTCAAAATGTGTATTTCGGCCCTCCCTGTCATTTACTGACTACCCCATTTTAGTCTCAGGTCATCTAGTTAAATTATTACCTATATAATATATAGGCGACATAATAAGATTTTGCTAAGATTTGTAAGTATGAAGATCACTAGATAGTTCTTTCAAACAAGACTTCTGGTCACGTATAGTCCTACGAGTTTCCGTCAGTGATAAAATAAATATTGATAGATTTTGTAACTATATATTTTAGTGTAATAAAGAAAAAAGAAAAGATTCATATAAAGTATCAGCAACGACAATTGTCGCAGATTACGACTTTCATAGTTTCATATTATTGTAAATATAATAATATGAGCCTATTATAATAGTATTATCGTTATTATTATAACATTATTTCACGGACTTCATAAAAACACGCTATGATGTGCCGGGGTCGAGGGTAAGTAACAAGCGCATACGAGCGTGGACCGGTACAGTGGAAAAGACGACGACTTACACACGGTACCCCGATTGTGGATGATGGGTGGGCGGGAAAGTATTTGACCGGTCGGCCACTCTTTGTTTTATACACTCGTGCGATGCTGCGGCGTTGTCTTTTCCTTAGCGGCTAGTACCGTAATATCCGTATAGAACATATCATAAACGCACACACAAGCACATACATCGCGCGCGCCAAAGGTCAACGTTACCGTCGGGGCGCGGATGTTGCCGTGGCGACCGACCGACGTTTCCTCCGGGGTAAACCCACCGCGTGTGCAGCGTGAAGGCGACACGGCACGGTGGTGTTCTCTCGCTCTCTCTTCTCCCCCGCCGCGGCGAAGCAGTTCGACAACGCCTTTGACACCGCCGCCAGGAAAATGAACGATGACACCGTGTCGTCGTCGTCAAAACAACAGCTAGAGAATTGAAAACGCGCGAAATAAATATATGATTTACAATGATATTAATTATTATGTTCTTTATAGCATTCGCGTATATAAGTGCCCGGCGATAAAGTGGTTGAGCGGTAATTTTAAAATTCATTGAGTTAGGTGAAGTGAGGGACATAGACGGCAAAAAAATACAAGTACGACTATGATAAAATCTAGGTGTGCCTAGAAGTTCCGCGATGATTTTTTCGATCTTGAGGTGACTAAAGCACGTTATTATACGTTAAATTGTATTTTCTACGGTGTGGCTACAAGTTACAACTACATATAGTTAGTAATTACATGCTTCTGATTCTTATGATATACATTGTTATATTATTCATAAGTACAGTAAGAGTAGATATTTTATATGGACAGCGAGCTGAGAATAGCGTTCGTGCGATTGGGTTTCTTTATTCCGTTCAAGGCGGTGTTTCTCGTTGATTCCGTCACCACAGTTATTGATAACACGATTTTGGAAACCATAGACTTATAAAGAAATGGACTGACATCAGAGAGCGAGGTCCTGAAGCCCACATCGTTAGAAAATAATAGCATACAGCTTAGGTACCATCTATACACCCATTATTATAGCTAGAGGGAGAGATAGAAAGAGAGCGAGAGAGATTAGTTTAATAACAAAAATAACAACCTTTTTATAAAAAGACACCATACACCTTAGGTAATTAGGGGTTACCTAAGGGTTACCCATTATATTACACAGGTATTAGCTATCTCTTTCTAATAATGGTAGCACTTGGTAACATAGGTTACACAGTAGGGTTATGGGGGACGCGCAGTCCAAATATAAGTCTTTGTTGCATACGACTATGATCACAAATCAACGAATCTGGTAAAAATGTATAATTACGGAGATGGGATAACCATTATCATATCCAAGCACAATGATATTTGTGTGGAGGCAATGGATGGATGGATCCCTCCTCCCAATGAGTTTGGCTAGGCTTTTTGCGTGTTTATACCCTCCGTATCAAGAATTATTTTAGAGGTGTAAGAAATGTACAGTTGAGACAGTTGAGTCTAATCGCATATTTCAATTTCATGCGTTAGAAAACACATACGACATTCAAGTCAATAGCCGTATGATTATTTTGATGGTATTTTAGTTATTATTAAAATAATTTTTTGTATATTTTGATAAACATAGGGCCGAAAATAGATCAGGTAGACGGGTAGGTAAGTTCCCCAGAAATGAATTATATTATTAATACATATCATCTCACTCTAAATTATTGCCATTCGACTAAATACATAAGAAGTAAAGCATGCTATTTTTTAAATAATGGTAGACAGTAAGTAGTAGGTACAAGCAAAAATGTTGTTATAAAGTGACAATCTCGATTAGGGTAACGACTCCGTCAATTTTTTTTACAATTCATCCAAATATACCAATTTTTATCACCGATATAATTTATTTTATACAACTAACGTCAATGTAAAACTTTGCTCTCGCTAGTATTTGACAATGGACTTTTAAAAATATTATGAGTTATAGATATCTAGTATTGACCATTATATTAGTTGATAAACAGTAAATAAACCAATATTAATTATTTTCGAGGATGCTGCTGATGCGTAGTTTCCTATGATCATCCATATTATATACAAGGAAAAAAATAATTCTGTATTAGTTAATAATAGTGGACCATACTTCAGTTCGAATAACTAAAGAGCAGCTAATACATGTTATTAATTCTTTATTGTTGCGTAATCGACCGGGTTGGCTAAACCAAACATTTATAGTTATAATGAAATAGTTGTGCTAACTCGATACCTAATTCAGTTTTAAATATGTTATAAAATTTACCTATTGTATTAGAGTTGGATAATAATTAAATAGTTGGATAATAGGATAATAGGATAAAATAGGGAACGGCTATTTTGATACATATTACTATATAAACTCATAATGTATGATAAGAATTTAAACAAAATCAATATTTATCTAAACCCAACCCCTACAATTTTAATTGTATACGTGGGTTTCTTTTATGGATATAGATTAAAAAATAAAATAATTGTTCGACATGTTTATTAATAACAATATAACTTATAAATTATAATTCACGAAGCTATCCAGTATTCAATTGACGAGATACATGCATAACTGTATGAGTACATAAGCAATATCTAAATAATAGGTGATTTAATTATAGGCTATAATTAGTTTTAATATTTTATATAGATACGTATATATACATAAATATAAAATGTATTGTTCGAGAAAGTGTATGGTTAGCACGGTTTGATTAAGGAAATATATTTTAATATAAATTTTCCTAGGTTATTCTTCCAGCTAGGTACGTCACAAAATATCAATAAATTTTCTTTGTATAAGAACCACAACATTAAAGAATTCAAATTAGTATTTATTATATTTTTATAAATTATATTCATTGGTTGACACGATAGGAAGTAATTTTATGTTAGTTAAAATCGTAAAATTACCCAGTTAATACAAGTAGAAAAACTATACAAAAATATTACAAATCATCACAATATACTTAAAATGTTTTATGATTAAATATTAAATTTCCCTTTGTATAACAGATGTGTTACTTGCAGCATTATTTATGACGCATTACTGCATTAGGTATTATAAACATTTGAAATAAAAGTCAAAACTTTTTTTTATTTTACTATAGTTGAATAGTACAATACTATATTGAGAAATTGAATACCATCACAAATGACAAATAATTAAGTCATATAAATATTGTACACTGAATTATATTAATTTTGCTGTTACTCACCTCAAGATAAATCAAATATTTAAGGTCAAGACATGGATGTATCCGTCAGATTAAGCGGTAGGACGTTAATATACCGATTACGCGTTTCATTAACAATTGTTAGACATCGCGGTAAAAATATTTATACGATCACTAAGATTAAGGGTCTTATCTCGCGTGTACTGGTAACGCACCATAAGCGCACAACACCCCTTTCAACATCGTCGTAATGATATCGCGAAACCAACGAACTGAAAAACAAGGGGTAAAAATGTTGGGCGATTTATCTAAATAAAATAACGCACAGACATAAAGCACTAGTAGGTAAATATAATGTGTAAAAAAAAAAAAACGTTATTATATTTAAAAGCTAATATTACAATACATAGGGTTAGTGGTAAAAAAAATTAATGAAAAATAACGCATCGGTTGCTGTTGTATTCATTCCTATGCGAACCACGCCCAACACCGTACTGACTGCCTGTCGAGCGCTGGTGTAAAGTTCCATCGCAGCACGCTAGAGCTTTAGGAGAGGCTTTCGCAGCGCCGATCACATAACGCTCATACAGTACCCTCTCCCTGATTTCGACATTCACTCTTTGTTCCCCTACTATACACTATGAGACAAAAGTAAAAACTAAAACTATATTTTAACGGTCTATTCAATTAACATGTTTGCTACGATCATATATCTATAATATGGTAATGGTATACATAGATACTACCGTATTATTTTGTCAGTTGAATATATCATTTCAAAATCCAAATCTGTACGTGGAACCCACGTCGTGGATTACATACTATTTTAATATTCATTGAATTAGTTTAATTAAAAATAATATTTATAATATATTAATGTTACTATACATAAAATAGTATGATTTATGACAGATATGCATCATACATAATATAATAAAACAAAATAGTATTAGTGGCTCGTTCAAATTTAAAATTAACAACCCTTCTGAGTATCTATACAACCATACACCAATCATAGTAGCCCTGTATACTCGTACATATAAATATAATACACAATACATATACGGTTATGTTTATTGTGTCTATTACAATGTCAAAATACATAGTTTGATTTTTAAAATTAAAAATGTAATGATAAATAATATTGTAATATTATAAGATTGAAAACACAAAATTATCTCATGAAAATAAATTAAATATTTTAATCTCAACTCAAAGTTAGGTTGGTCAACTTAGTTACCTAACTATGGGTCTTTTTTATTATTTTAAGTTCCTACTAAAAATCAAATTAAAAAGAACTTTCACAAAAAGTCTAAACAAATAATAGCAAAAATGGCTTTTTGTATAATATATTTAAAGCTTCGTGAATCATGATATCATTATCCTGAATTATCTAGTAAATAGTTCTTAATATAAGAAATCTTTCTACTAAAATGTCTAAAATCAGTAACACGTAAACAAATGAAATTATATTATCTCCACACTGTGAAGTTTGTTGACGTTGTTTCTCGTGTTTAATATAGGAAAAACAAGTTCATGTATTAGTTAGTTCTAAACTTTTGGGAATATCCGAATATCTAAATACCTAGTGTGAAAATTAAAGAAAGTAATATTATTTCCAACTACATCTTGTGATTTCCAAAAATATAGTGGATTATGTCTCTTCTATAACATGCGTCAATTCATTTATTTTCACCTAGAAAACAATGAGTGTATTCATCTGAAATTAACTAAATAATTCACATAATAATATACTCATTAGGTAGGTTTATACAATTTGTATCTATTATGATATTTTATTCAATATACCCCTTATCGATAATATAAAAACAATTCAGTATTAAAATATAATAATGAATAACTAAACTTTTTAATATGATAATAATGTCGAAAAATATTTTAATGTCCATACTTTGTCATTACTACTGAGGTTAAACTCAGTTTTAACATACTCATTCAATTGACATATTCCTGATGTTTACTGCAATAGGTATTGTGTACAAAAAATAAACAAAATTATTAAAATCAGTATTATGTGCATTGTTAGACCTGATATAATTCTATGTTTTAAAAAAAACATCTTATATCAAGGTAGTGTATTGCATATTTATATGGATAAATAATATGTTCTTTACATTTCTTAAAGCACCCTCAAACAATTGTTTTCATCGACAAAATTTTCGAGGATTTATAAATCAAAATCGATAAACGAAAATGACGATAACTCAATAAAATATGTTTAATATTTTTCAAAATATAAAAACTTCTTCTTAAAAGTGAAATACGGTGCAATTAAATAAAACAAATTATCATATGTTACTAACATAAACAAAATAAACCAGATAACACGTTTTCTTTAAAATAAATATTAAACAAGCCAAATGTTAATTTTTATTCAAAAAAGTCGATCTCAATATCAATTTTAAATTGAACCTATACCTGAAGTGTTTTTAATAATAGGAGGAGTTGATTAATTATACCAACATTTTTTAA
This sequence comes from Nasonovia ribisnigri, assembly GCA_027563435.1. Lineage (NCBI taxonomy): Eukaryota > Metazoa > Arthropoda > Insecta > Hemiptera > Aphididae > Nasonovia > Nasonovia ribisnigri. The sequence goes on along the minus strand of JANEHU010000911.1, from coordinate 32,187 downwards.
TATTAATTAATGTACCTAACTGATATTTAAAAATAATAGTTTTGGCGAAAACCACATTAAAATGTAAACCAAAAGGATAACGTAGAAATCTGTTTAGGATTCATTAAGACATTTCAAAATATGCTTATTATCTTCATCGTTAATATTTTAATTTACCGCAGAATAAAAAATAACTGTATGATATAAAATATTTACTAAACTTAGAAGTTAAAAACTAAAATTGTAAATATAATAGACCAAAATATATTATATTGTTTTCAGCGTTGGGTACATTATGTATATTGTAAAATTATGCGCGTATAAACACAAACACCAATTGAATTCTGGGTCCCCAAAAATCAACCTGCAAATCTAATATAGAATATCTGTGCGCGTTCAAACGTAGTAATAAAAAAAAGCCGACCACCGGCCCTGCTGCCGGTTCAACCGCGTCTTGACGGGCGCAACACGCATGAGCTTTTAGATTGATCGGACTCCCCACCATTAACACAACCATTGAGAGGGCGGTGGGCGCTGCTGATTACGAGGACACCTACTGCTAGTTTACCGACCTCCCAGGCACAATATAATATACAAGTATACAGGAAATATGAGACTGGATTCTGGAGAGGACATGAAACAATACATAATATAATGTATATAGTATATTTGTATGGATAACAATAATATAATATATATAATGATTAATGATAATTCGCTTATACATTAGAATAATTATCACTTATATATAGTAAGTTATATTAGTAATCATTTGAACTATAAATATTGATTAAACTCGTTTTTATAATATAAATTTAACTTTTTCTAACTTTTATTTACTACTTAACATTTCAGCCCTGTTTTCACTTTAGTCGACGTTCAATACTATATAAACACATTTTTTATTTTTTTTTTAGTGTGGATGGGGTTGGGTCGCGTAACCGACAAGCAATAAATTTGTGGGTCGCTATTACAAAAAGGTTGGGAAACACTGACCTAGGGGAAAGCCTAGACAACGGTGGGAGGGTCAAGTCAAAGAAGAACTAAAAATCTTAAGTGTTGAACAAAGAAAAATTGCCATCACATAGAGAAACATGGTGAGGTGATATTGTAAAAGCGAATGTGGACTACGATATAATATATGGTCTTGAATAAGTCCCAATAGAGTAGAAATACATAATCCAAAAAATTCAAAAATAACAACGATAAAAATACAATTTTTTTCCTAACATATTTCCAAAACGTTTGGGTTACGAGATAATACAAGTACTATTTAAAAGAATCGCCCAGTAATATATTCACAGCGAAAATATCTGTGTCCGCTAATGATCTCATATAGTTATATAATATTAAAACTTAATACTTAGGTATAAGGTTATAATTTTTTTATATTCTAGTTTGAATATATCCAAGAAATTTAACGGAAAAAAAATAGATAGCAATAAAGATGATAATGGACCCGTAAGGTGGGAAGGGGTAATTACTTTATTAGTGATATACTTATACAGAAACTAAATTTACTGCACATTAATTTATGCACGTTTAATATAATAAACGAATAATTTTACTAATGGACAAAACTAAAATTATTAGTTATACTTATAACCTATATTAATTATTATTTTATAATGGGATTTTATATTTATATACTTAATACTCAAAAAAAAATAATATATATTTATTCTATAGGTACACATACTTTTAAACTGTTTTAAATCCGTAAACAATATTCTCAATAACTAATAATAATTATCTACAGAAAATATATACGTAGGTACAACTATTATAGGTAAGTCTATAAATATTATTATATTTACTTTTAAATACCTACCGTAAGTAACACTCAAGCAGACTAGCTACCCATCACATTGTTATTTTAGTATGTTTTTATCAATGAAAAATGTCATTATTACACATTATTTTATTTATAGATATGAAGATATGTATTTTCTTTAAACATGTCCGTGTATACTAAATTACTATTAGTTCCACTAGTAAAACCTTAGCGACGAGTGTCGAACATGTTTGTTCAAAATGTGGGTCATCTTAGGAAATGTTTTTTTATGAACGTGTTTGACAGCAATGTTTTTACTCGGATCCGATTTGACTAAATACGTTGGAGATAATTTTTCTTAATACTTCTCTTAGATTGATCGTTCTAATAATATCGCGTTTGGAAAAATCAAAAATGATCTGAACATTGTGCAAACATAATACAATACATACGTAGGCCATAGTCAGTGTTCAACATTTCCACTAATATGAAGTAGTACTGACATATAGGTTAGGTACCTGTAATAGTATTTTAATATCGCAAATAATGTTCTAATTTTTGAATTTTGAAACCTTAAAATATTTATCAAACATGTTTAGGTTATTAACCAATTCAATTCATATTTGATCATAACTAGTTATAAACATTTATACATTTTTATATAATTATTCCTTTATTAACTTACCTACTTTTGGATAGTAACGGACAGTAGAATATACATAGTCTATTATTTGATGTGTTATAGATATGATTGTATGAATTATAATAGTATTTAGTTGTAAATATTATTTTTTAATACTGTTTTATATCATACGCACAGGCATATGATTAAGTTGTTTCTATTTATTTATTCATAGGAATCAGGAAAGTTAAAAAAACATTTAGGTATTCGCTGTTTAAATTAAAATGAAAAAGTTCAAATTTGTATATATATATATATTATATACAGGGTGATTCACAAAGCATGCTCAATCCCATTTTTTCTTTAATAATAAATCTACCTACATAGGTAATATATAATATTATACCTACTAAAATAAATAATAATTGATTAGGTACAAATTTGTAGGTTAAACTTTTTTTTGAAATAAGATGCACAATAAGCTTACATAGTACATACTAAGGGTAAGAGTTGACATGGTTTAGCAGTCAACCATTAGCAATACTTATCTTATATTAATGGAACACATATTATTTTTTTATTTTAAATAATTAAATATTTAAATACCTACCAAGTAAATAAAATTAAAATCCTAATAATTATTATTAAATATGTCAAATAAGAACATATACCTTATTAAAAAATATTAATTACTGTTGTAAGTGCAAAATACAAAAGAGTAAAGTCTATTAATCATAATATTATAGGTACCTATCTAGTGCTAAAATTATATTGATTGTTCAATTTGAAGTATCTATAATCTATATATTTAATAATATTATACAAAATATAACACTGTAGTCTATCAATTATTTATGGACATCTGCAGTGGAGGATATGAGATATTATACAAAATATGAACTTAATTATCTTGCCCGTTATCTTGTTTTTTTTTTTAAACAAATAAGTAAGCGCAACAATTTATTTAATTCATGTTCATATTTTCTGTTTTGCTCATAAGGTATAAGTAATAAATAATTTTAGCTTAATAGGTAACCCAGCTGTTTTGAATTATAAGATTTTTTGAGAAAATATGAATAGAGTTAAAACCAAATTAAGCTTCAAATGAGAACTGGTGGTATCAAAAATTTAAACTATTAACAATGACATCATTATACAATAACACCGCTTCTGAAATAGGTAACTGAAAAAGGTGTGTTCACACCCATTGTGTCGGTCTGTTAATTTACATGTCGATAACAAAATATTGGCAGTAAACCGACAGATAGTAGATATTCAACTCCACATGACACCGCGATGAATTGTAAATGCAGCTCAATATAAGTTATAACATTGTATATTATAATTATATTATACCACAATATAAGTTAAAAAATTATGTTATGACACTGAAAGTTAGCAAAGCTACCTGACGGGTGACATGTATTTTTTTTCTTCTATTAGGCACCATAAACAATTACTTAGTGTACCCAATGGATAACATAATGTATGAAAGTTTTTACTAGGAGACAATGTTTTTGATTTCACCTATTTTCCAAATTAATAATAAGGCATCATTGATTATAAGTAGGTAGGTTATTGTCGGGGTTATTGTTGGTAGATATGTAATATTTCAAAGGAAAAGTCTGTGATGTTTAATGTTGCTTACCCGATATAAATTGGCCTATTGATAATTTTGAGTCCCAAAATAACTGCCATAGGTGTCCTACTGTAATATTGTAACCCAACCTATGGTACCTATATCCAACAGTCTTGTTGGTAACTTAATGATATAGATATAAGATACCGTGTTTTTTAAATTTAGCTCGGATGAGTTAATTTAAAACCTAATTACTTTAGATTTTATTACTTTACAACAAAGTTTTGATAGTAAACTAATATTAAGACAAGTAAAGAATATTCTTAAGAACTAATTCTGCAGAACTATACATAAATGATTGAAAACAACAAGTTTCCATTTTTGTAGCTTTGTTGAGCTATTTAAATAAAAAAAGACATGGAATATTGAAGTAAACTTTGTTCAACAATTGAATAATAATTAATTTTGTTTTTAACAGTACTCGATCTATTGTATAGTATATTATAAATTAGTCTATTCCATTCAAAAATTAATTCCAAGCATAGGTACCTTACTATTTTTGGATAATACAACCTTTAATCTTTACATCAATTTATTAGGTACCTACATATATATATATATTCTTTTTTCTAGACATACAAATAATATATAACACACCAATTATGTAAATCCTTAATAGGGATAATAATAATATAGTATTAAACATACAGTAACCTATACATAATTTAATATTATAATAGTACAGGTAAGTAGATAATTAAATAGGTAATGTAAATGTTAAATAATTATTTGGATTAGGAAGCATACCTTGTTAGGTAATAAATTTAATTTAAAAGTAAATTACTTAACGATAGAGATTGAGAATTTATCTATTGAGTGAAAGAATGACACATGTAAAAATAGGGAATTTTTTCAAGATGGGGTACACATGGGTAATTAAATGAGAGAAAACAAATAAACTATTAGGTACATACTACCTATACCTAATATTTATTATGAATTATGATAAACAGTATTAATTTATCTTATGGGCATTGGATATTCAGCCTCTCGGTACCTATATAAAAGAAGAAGGATATTAACTAAAATTATAACAGTATTATCAGAAATTTTGATATATTTTTAATTTTGAGTAAATATAATATATTATTCAATTAATTTAGCTCAATAAACATCCTATAACGATTTTTTCTAAGTCAAGTATAGAATAGTCAAAAATCACCTACCCATTTATATTAGGTTCCTACTATAGTATTCAACCTTTGTGAATTTTACTTAAGTACCTAATGTATCTATATTATATTGATGAACAGACAGATATCTAGTTATCAAATTGCACGTGATCCAAGATTTTTATTATATTGAATACTATTACATTTTTATATTTCATGTGTGGCAAAGATCTTCACAACAAGTCAGCACCCCTGCTATTGCATATTGCATACCTACCAATAATTAAAAACCCATTATTAAAAATAATGATTAATGATCCTAAACTAATAAAAAAAGTTCATCAGTAGTGTTTAACTTTATTTTGCCCCAAGAGTACTTTATATTATGTAAACTTTTCTATATTATAAAAAGATACCTATGAATAATATTTTGTTACATTGTTTTTACAAATGTACCATTTAACATTTTATATAAACCTAACAATAGGTATGTAATTTGTTGAATATTGCATGAAAAAAAAATTATCGAGCTTGATTTCCTAAAAATTATTATAAATCACTTTCACTTTTCACTACATAATTAATAAATAAAAGTAAGTAGTTTTATATTAATTTCTAAACGTAAGATGAAGGCCAAAGGGTAATTAATGACTATGTTTAGTAATAAGATTTAGTTTTACCTGTATAAGTACAAATAAAATGTTATAACTATTAAGATACCTAGGTACCTACCATAATTCATAACATATCAATTGAAACAAAAAGGAAGTGACAATGAAGTATGGAAGTATGATTGATGAAACCAATATTATGTCTTTAGCATACCTTATTTTATATCTACTTCTATACTTATATAAAATTACTCAATTATAAAATATTGTTAAAGAAGAAAGAGTTAATATTAAAAAGGTAAATTTTCATCAGAATTATTACCTCAATGATTATATGACTGAATGTTTAGTATCTATAAAATAATATAATACTAGTAACTAGTAATAACTCGTATTAACCTATATACTGTTAAGTTACAAACTAAATAGAAGAATTAATAGTTAGTTTATTAATAGGTACCTAGATCAATAAAATTATTTATAAATTGTTATCAACACAACTTTTTACTAACTACCTAATACCTATAAAAATAATTAAAATATTTCTGTTGAGTAAATCATTTTGAAATGTTTAAATACCTATTACGTGCATTTTTGGTATAAAATATTGTGTTAAAATTAAATTATTCAATAACTTTAATAAGATAGGTAGGTATCAGACACTAAATATTTTTAAAATTGTTGTTATTAATACTTATTCGTAAATCGTTAATTATTAGAAATGAAGTATTTTTTGTATGCACATTAGCAAATAATACATTATATCGTAAAAGTACATATACTAATCAGTACCTAATCACTAATGGAGAAACATATAAGAAGTATTTCTATCGGTGAGATTAAATTTAAGTTTTAAAGAGTTGGGCACAGTATTTGATGGCGTACATAATATTATTAGGTTCTAGTATAATTCAATTATATTATACAATGCATACATGCGTTTGGTGTACAGGGACTGTTAGCAACTCCGAGGGCGTCCCGACAACATTAGCCAATTGTGTCTGACGTAACCACAATCGTCGGTATGCGTTTGAGGCTACACAAACCGCTGTCGGTCCACCATACCGGGGCACCGATACATTCCTTATCACCCGGGTAGTGCACAGTGCCCAAGTACTAGCCACTCAGCCGTACCCTTGTTATGACCAACTAATTATAACTATTATTACTGTAACTAACTAACGCTCACCCTTGTCCGTGTATTTTATAACACTATTCAGTCCGGCCGAGCGCTCGATGTTTCTGTATGGCACATTCACGTCGCTCACGCACTTGCGATACACCGAGTTTCACGGCCGACACGCTCGCGCACCCGAATGCCAAACTCAAGACGAACCCGGACGGACGACCGCGCGGAATTGCACAAAGTTTTCTGCTAAGACGGCGCACTGCACATATTATTCGGGTAACGAAACGACGCGATTTTCTTATTTCGCTTTTACTCTTACTATTTTCTCTCTCTCTCTCACTCTTTCTCTCTCGCTATTTTTTTTTATCGAATTAATAATAATAATAAAAAAAATTATTCTGTAGTGATACGCGCGCGGCACGAAGTGATAAAAATTGGGTGCGGCTTCCGCAGAGGACTCCACGGTCCACTCGCTCACTTCGATGCTCTGGCGGGCGGGTGACGTTATACCGCCACTCCACTGCGCCCACTCCGCGAAATGTACGGCCAAACCACGGACTAGCCCGCTACCGGTAGTTGACGTCATTGTCGACGTTCTTGGAAGAATAAATCAATTTGGGAAAAGGGGAACGCCGGGCGAGGTTCTACCGCGACACTACCACTGAATAGATTAAATCTAGAATTATAGATCAGTAATTGTTAATTATTAATATTATAATAATACATAATAAATAGTAATCATAGAGTAATCTATGATAATAAACAAGGACTCATTTCGAGAGGACAGGACGTAGCCCCGTGGGCCGTGGCCGATTGATTTTTTTATCGTGTCTATACGAAGGTGGCCAGGAGTGTATCTATTTTTCTTCGAAATAATGAAATATAATCATCTATATTAATATATTAATATATTATTCTAGAATATTAATTATTATGCGTTACTACGTTGATGAATGATGACCATTATAATATTATGGTGCCGATTATTGGAAACGATTTTATTTAATTTTCATACGCATATTAAAATTGGTTTTATAAATTATAATAAATAATAATTAGGTACCTAATATTCGGTATTTTACGATATAATTTTTTTTTGATTAGGTACTTAATATTTTGTGACATTGATATTTAGAATTCTTAATCTTTGTCTGGGGGCCTCATAACATTGATGGCCATGGGGACTGGGGACGCAACCCTTCTACCCCCCCCCCATAATCAAGGCCTATAATACCTAATACCTAGTTGGCCAGTTATTCTGATATTTATTTATATGGAAATTTATGTGTACCTATGTGTATCGATCGCAAACTCGCAACGTATGTTTTACATTGCAATCATCATTGTTTTTAATGTAGATAAATAAATATGCTTTTGATCAGTTGTTTAGGTATTTGGACATTCCACATTTCCTCGTTCATATATAAAAGTGTAATAAAATTTAACGTACTTTTAGGTACCAAACAAGTTTTAATATAATTAATAAATTTGTATGGATAGTTTTGGTGAGAATTTGTGTATTATTGGTCATATTATAATTGTTTGCATTTTCGGTGAGTACAGCCCGACAGCCGTACAGGTGTAATGTTTCAGATAAATATTTCTTTTACCAGAGCTTTTCATAACGTACGAGCAAATAATAAGATAAATAAATAATTGAATAGTGAATACTGAATACCAATATGGCAATATTTTAAAATTTTAAAAAAAGTGGGTACCTATAATAGTCAGTGTCGCTGTGCTGCACAGTAGGTTACAATAGTGGGTCATTGCAATGGATGGGGTTACATTTGAATTCAATGACATAATATATCATTGTATATACGAAAAATGATTCTGAGCGATGACGTGGGCAGCCTATGATATATTACTAGGTATATTATTTATTTTATTTTGATGATATTATTGTGAATAAAATTATTTATTTATCTATTTATGAGGAATCTTGTTTTAAATTATCAATCCTTAGCTATAAAAGTCAAATATTTTATACATTTATAAATGTTGTCAAAATTTGAATTTTAAACGCAGTAATAAAAAAAATGTGTCTTTATGTTTTAATATTTTTCAACTGCTATTGTAACAATATATGAGGAGCCTTGTATTACATTTTCACTCTAATTGATCAAAAAAAAAAAAAGTTATTGATATTCATAGAAAAAAAACTAAAAAAAATTAAATGTTCATGAACAGCTCAAAATGAGTCAAAATTTATCAATTATTGAAATTGATTAAATAAACGTATCTTGTAAATTTCAAGTATCTATGGTAATTCGTTTTTAAATTACAGTAAAATAAGAAAATCGAAAAATCGTTGAGTATCCAATATTGTAAAAATTTGACTTTCATAAAAATGTAATTCGACTTACAAATAAACATTTTTTTTTTTTTAAAAGGTAGAAAAACTTATGAGCAATTTTAAAATCTTAAATTCAAGAAGTAAAATTTTTACGAATTCTTAAATCAAAATAATTTGAGCTTTTCATGATTTTTACGGATTTTGTTAAAATTTGAACTTTAAATACCTACTTATAAAAAAAATTGTGACTATGGATTTTTAATATTTTTCAACTGTCATTGTAACAATATATTAGGATCCTTGTATTAAATATTCAAACTTTTTTCCCAACAAATACATTTGTGTTTTAAAAAATGTCCGTAAATAGTTCAAAACAATTAAAAATGTTCTGAAAATTGTACCGTGTATAGTAAATGTTAATATAAACATTCAGAGAACATTTCATGTATCTACGGTCATTTTCTTTATAGAGTTTCACCAAAAACCAAAATCGATTTTGTCAAAAACCAATTTCGGATTTTGTGTGAAAATTCACGTTTTTCCTTAATTTTTATTTTGTTTTCTCGGCGTATTTGAAAACTACTGGGAACTTTTTACTTTTTACTCCCTCAAAGTACTACCTACATTCACTTTTCTCTTAGAAAAGGCGCAATTGAAGAAAATCTTAATATTTTTACTGTTCTAAAAAGTGATAAAGACACTTAAAAAATTTTTTTAAAAAAACACTCATCATTGTAAAACCAATACCTACATTTATCGCTCTTCTCAGAATCTAAAATGTAATTAAATAAAAGATGAAAAAATAATCCAATATTTTCATTATGTTAAATGTATTCAATTCAAATATAGATCACAGACAAATTCACATATAAATTGAGTTGTATAGATACATAAAAACTCACTTAATTAATAAAGTTAAATTTAAATTTCGTATAAAATAATTTCTTCTCAGTATTTATGAATTTTATCTTATTTAAAATAAATAATTGGATCTTTAAACGGTAATACAATATAGATACAAGTATTGCATACTTTATGACTCAAATGTAAAATTAATTTAATCAGTAACTATATATCACATTAATCAACTAGGTAATTATAATATGTATTTTGCCCATATAATGACAAGTACTAATTTACATGAACATAATATTTTTGTAGTTACTAGTAAGTGTACATGAAATTTATTACAATTATTAAAAAATTATTTTTTAGTTTTAACAAAAATAAAATACTTGATTTAGATAGATTCAGGAACAATAATTCTATACATAAATATTTGTACATTAAGTTTATTTTTATCATATCACATTGAATAATAACAGTTTTTTTTAAAAATAATTTTGATTATGATTTTGATTATACATTTAGTTAGAAAAAAAATATTAATAATAATTTGGCATCTAACAAAAAAAAAAAATGTGCATTATAAATGTTTTGTTTTTGGGTGCTTAAATGTTGGTGCAAGCAATTATCCCAGCAGTCTGGATATTACTGTATATACAATATTTAAAAACAGTTTATTTACATGAATATTTTTTTGTAGAAGTTTATAAAAAAAAAAACAATAAAAAATATTGGTTGAACTAGTTTTGTCGGTGTATAAAATAAAATGTTTTGTTATATATAGTTTAATTATGGTTTGGCTTTATACTATGATATAAAATTAATTTAGCATTTTAAATATAATATTACAGGTGATTCATTAATCACACTATATTTTACTTATTTTAAGTAGTTATTATTTTATCCTACAGGGCAAAAAAAAAGTTGTGATATGGAGAATTGCATCGAAAAATATTCCAACATAACTTGTTATAATTTATAAATGTAGAGGTCATATAGCTGTAGGCCATGCAACTTCATACATTTAACAAATTATGACACCTTAGAGTATATAGGTCAATCTGGAAACTTGTCAACAGAAACTGGTGAATTAAATTTTCACATCTGTGAATTTCTAGCATTAGTCTTCTCCTAACACGGTCCGTATTACCCCTAACATAAATAGTGAAATTTCATAGTGACATTTTTTTTTTCAATAGAAATTAACAAAAAACTGTCTTTTTTTTAATTAAAAACTAATCAATATTTAAAAATTCTGCTAATTGATCTTTAGGTTTCATAATAATAATAATGATCCATCCAAGAACAGCACCATAACATCGACAGCAGTTTAATGCTCGCCAAGTCTCCGAAACTTTGGCTTCCACTTTGCTACCAGACATAATAGCTGTATCATATGTAGTACATGCAAATGCAGCTAAAGCTGTTAATACACTTAAGAATAATACCTGAAAAATCAAAATGGTATTATGATAAGTATAACATTGGTTTTAGAATAAATAACTATAAACTTAAGTAACTTGTTCAACTTTGTTGTATGTATTGTCTATTAAGATTGGAAAATAAAGTCAGATTTATTTAATAAGAATATTATAAAACATATCAATAGTTTATCAACATTTTTTATGAAAACATCAAGGTAACTTGGAAGAAATGTAAGAAAGAACTCGTCAACAACAAAACCTTGAGTATTTAGGGTAGATCGGGCTTATTATTATTTGTTAAATCAACTGTACCTATAACGGCTAAAACTAAATTAATATTGAATTTAAATTTAACAAAAATAATATTTATATAAAAAAAATTAGAAATTATGACATTGTGAGGATACCATCAGTTTTCGATTACAAAAATAATAAGAGCCTCTTTTTTGAATCACAGTCAAAGGGGTTAGGTCAGATTTTGATATCTTTAAGTTTTATTATCTTTTGGAATAAAAAAAATACTGTTTTTTTAAACATTATATTAGTTAAAACTACATTCATTTTTACAATAAAAAGAATCTCTAAATTAGATTGTATTAATACCTACCTCAACATTGCAAAATTTGAAGAAGCTAATACTATAAAGAAAATTGTGTATTTCAAAAATTTATAATTTATTGGTCTTTGTTACCTATCAAATACATTAAAAATACTATTAAGTATTTAAACTTACTAAAATATATTTTGGTTTGAAGCTCTCACATCTGTACAAGTCAAATATATCTAGAACTGTGCACATACATATAGTCGACAATAAGAAAAATGACATCAATATTAATGGTGATCGTTGGGATGCTTCACCCAAAAATAATTGTGCTAAAGCTACTCCTGCTAATAGACCTTGACTGGCAGTGCCTAAAGATGCAAATACCCTTTGAACTCTTGCTGCTATTGGACGTAAATTATTGTAGTTATCTGAAGAAGGTGGATGATCATTTACATGATTAAAAAAATCAGCATGTTCAGTCTTCACAAAACGATTTTTGTCTTGAACATAAATGACAATTTTATTAGCATCATTAATGCTGGATGGACGGACTGGATGTGATAAAGGACTTGTTGAGCTGTGTACATCATCTCTCACTTCTTCTAATATGGCTGCAACTGTATTGCGACTAGTGTCCATCTTTTGTTGGAAAATCTAATAGTTACATCACCTAATTTGCATAAAATTAAAATATATTTTTAGATCAATATGCTTCAGTCATTAATTTATGTCTTAAACATAATATACATACTAGGTAGTTAAATAAAAAACTACCAAATGAAACAATACTGAAAGATTAAAAAAATGACAATAACAATCATATTTTTAAATCATAACTTTAATTTGAAATTAAATATTACTGAACAGCTATAAAAAGTTGTCAGACATCATCAATATTATTAAGATATACTGTTGGTAAAATAATAACAAACCATTCATAAATGCTTTCAAAATTATGACTAAATCATATTAAGAAAGTATATTTTTTTACTTTTCCGTTCATAACCAATGTATAATTGAACTGTAATTAAATTATTAAAAATAATATTAATTAATAATTCTTATTAAAGGACTAAGTAGACATAGAATAATAGAGAATAGAGATTACATTTCTTCTAATGAAAAAAGTGTAAACAAATAATAAATAAAAATAAATAAGCACTGATAGTGATAAAAGCGCGAAACAGATTGATAAGTAAAAACCAAAGTTAACAAACGATGAATTACAAGTTCTTTGAATAACACGAAGTCACGAAGATGACGTGTGTCAATAGTATTATCAATATGATAACGTATGTATTATACAAATTTGTATTATTTGTAATTTGTGCTTAAAAAAATAAAATATTAACTAATAGTTTTTGAATATTAATAGTAAACTATTATATTATATAGTTGAGAAGTATAATATATTTCAGTATATTATTTTATTACTGAATTTCCCATAATGTTCGATAATTTATCAATTTGGAAATGGCATATGGTAAGAATGAAAGATTCAAAAATTGCTAAGCATTAGGGTCGGGGCATATTTTAAAGATTTTTTAAAAGTGTGCATAAATTTGATTTTATACACCCCCTCAAATCATAATAATGTGCACAACCTCTTCTCCCAAGTTAATAAATTAGAACTATGCAAAATATGTTTAAACATATTAAAATAAGTCCTGATTTCTTATGTATATCAATGTACAAAAATACTTACTAAAATTCTTCTAATATTTTATTAAAACAAATATTATTTTTAAATACATATATTTTATGATGAAGCATTCGTTAAGTACTCAATTGATGTTATATTACTGGCATTAATGCACTATGAAATTATAAATATAAATAAACTTTTTATAAGGTACCCCTATATTGCATTCTTGAATTCAAGTTGAATAATATACTTTAGTTAAAATTAAAAATATAAAATGTTTATTACTTTAATGGTTAATACATTTTTTTTAGGACTTTGTGGGACAAAAACATGCGGAATATTTGTTTAGAACCATTATTACTATGTGTGGGGTAAGTTTTTATTGTACTTAGAAAATTAAATCTTATTGATATTAATATTTTATTTGTTTATATATTTGACAGTTTGTTGGTTTTATTTTGGGATATGTAAAAGAGCAATTTTCAATCACAATTGGTCTAACATTAATTGGATTTTTTGTTTCTGCATTAGTAAGTGAATTAATAATACATATTATTAATATATGATAATAACAATTGAAAAACTAATAATTCAGTAAAATAAAATGATAAAAATGAAGTATACTTTTATAATGTATCGTTTTAGTATCGGTGAACAAAAGCTCTTGTTTAACTGTTTAGTTATTCAATTTTTAAATTTCATATTTTATATTAAGTACAGCATAAATGATAATCATACATATCAAATTATAAAACAATGTAATATTTAATAATTTATACAGTGGTTGTCAGATGGTGATTGGTGGTGGATGTGTTTTTTGGTTTTAAACTAATAACATACTATCAGTTTTAAAATGTTTATTAACAATTGTATAAAATTAATAAATAATTTAAAATATGGAGAACCACCAATTATGAATGTTTGTGCTTCCACCATTATGGCAAGTTATCTGACAATAACTGTAATGGAAAGTATACTAAACCCAAACATCTGGAATTGATAATGATGAACTGATACTTCATAACAATAACCAAAAAGCCCATATTTAATATATATTGGAATTATGATTATTAAACGATTGAAATAATTTTATAACAATAACTAGACTATAAAAAAAATTTTCAGCTGACAATTCCACCTTGGCCTATTTATGCTCGTAATCCACTCAAATGGCAAAAAGTAAAGAAGGTTAAGAAAATTGAGAATAACCTAACCTACGATGAGTATAAAGAAGATAAAAAGAAAGAAAAAAAGAAGACAAAGTGAACTAGTCTATAGCATTTTTTTTTGATGTTTTATTTTTTCCTATTACACTATATAATTTAAATCCATTATTTGAAATAAATATATGTTACATATATATTGTATTACAAGAATTTATATTTTCATTAAATAGTTTGATTAGGGCGAGGATTTAAATGTCCTAAAAACAACTTTAAAAAATGGGGGAAAGTATGTAACTGCTCTACTGTACAGTAGTTGTTGTGTCTCCCTCGTCATTGTGGAGTTAGTCAGTTAATCACTGTAATATATTTACGTGTTAAATTTGTATTTAATGATAAATCATTACTGATGAAAAACGATATACAACTGACCAAAAACAGTCGATCACCACTCAGCCTATACTACTACGTATATTTTTATATTATTATTAAAGTAGTTTATTTTGCTATTAATAATAAGGTAGATTTGATTAAGTTTTATTGAAAACATTGCGTTTAAAAATGTTATTGTGTGTATAAAATATAATAATAATATACACTAAAAGTTTAATGTAGGTACTCCCAGTGGCGTAAAATGGGTTCAATTTTTGGTGGTGCAGAGGCATATTCTTAACCTATAATTTCCAACACACCAATAATCTAAGTTCCTAAGCAAAATCCTTCTCAATTAACTATATTTTTTTCCATATATTTCTTTAAATAATTAATACATTTTGAATTATTTTAGCAGTAAAACCTTTATTATTATTATATTAATAATAAAAACAATCAACAATTTATTTTTATTTATTTTAAGTTGAGACGACATCCTCGTTCCACAGATTCCAAATCGAATTCATTACTTGGTCCAAATTAATATTTATTTTTTTTTTCTAGTTGCAAAGTAGCTAAACTTTTTCGTCGTTCTAAGCCTCTAAGGTAAGTTTTTAACCTCTGTCCTCTTTAGACACGAAAAAGATCTTTCTCAACCTGCTGTTTGAGTAGGTATTGTTAGGAATATTTTTAACGTCTCTGTAATTAATGGGAAACCTTTTTGAATGTGATTTTGTTTTATGTATTCTATTTTTGATTCTAATTTGTCAGGTACTGAATTATTGCCATATTTTTGATTGAACATTCTATTAAAAATGTTTAGCTCTGTTTTTAAGTCATCTATGTTAAAGTTATATGTATTACAAACTATTTTAAATAGGTCTTCAGATGGTTCTTCAGAGATAAGTATTAAGTATTACATTAATCCATTTATTATTTCCATTTGATTTTCTTTGAACCGATTATCCATTTCTTGTATAATGACATCAAAAATTCAATTTTGATAACAATATAATCTTACCATAGAATAACGTCATATTCTGTGATACTTCCAATTCTGTGGTTAGTGGTCACCATAGATAATAATCTAACTATCTATAGGTGATTACACGATTTTACTAATTTAGAATATAGATAGGGTAGTAATTTAATTGATAATGTCTATGAAAATCTATGAAAATTAGAATTTTGTTCCTGTTTATGTATTGTATATTTCAATGATTTTCTGGTGGTGCAAAAACATACATTTGAACCACCACATTTAAGATGTGGTGGTGCTAGTGCACCACTCAGTTTACGCCACTGGGTACTCCCAAATAACATTTTTATATTACAAAAAAATAACTAAAATTATTCTTCATTTAAATATCTTATTGCAATCCTAA
The DNA here is from genome assembly GCA_027563435.1 of Nasonovia ribisnigri. Classification (NCBI taxonomy): domain Eukaryota; kingdom Metazoa; phylum Arthropoda; class Insecta; order Hemiptera; family Aphididae; genus Nasonovia; species Nasonovia ribisnigri. Next base: position 15,640 of record JANEHU010000911.1, on the reverse strand, counting down.
CCTTAGGTATAAAATAGGTATATATTTTAGCCATGTTCGGCCAAGTTCGTAAAGTATCCAAAAAAGGAGGATATAGTAGGTAACTGCACTGCTATACATTAGGACTTTGGAAGTGTACCTTGTCATAGAAGTAGGTTATAGTGGATTTATGGATTGTTAAATTTTAATTCAATGATTAATCATTTCATATTTGCATACGAAAAAACGATTCCAATTGGTGACGCATTGTCGTCTGTGAGCCTATTTCATTGAAATATTATTTTATTTTTCTTTGTGGTATTGTTGCATGGGGATAAACCGCTTGCATAATACCTAGGTACCTCCATCGCGACCATCTTGTAGAAGATCCTGAACATCTCCTCCGCTTCTTTGAGGACGAGCCTTCTCTCTGGTTGGTCAACCGGGAGGTCTCCGAAGATAGAGCTGCACAGGATGTCCGGCATATTTTCAACCTCAGGAGGGCGACTCAGACGTTCTCAGAACTTTGCCTGAAGGCTGTACCTGTTTTGGCAACGGAATAAAATGTGTTCTACGGAGTCGGACCCACAGGAGCAGTGCATGCATCGTGGGCTAGCAACCCTGCACATGCGATGAAGGTAGTACTGGGAGCACCTGTCACCTGTTACAGCCTGAGTCATAATATGACACGTCCACGTCTACGACGTCTTTGGGACCGTCCTATTTTCTCATCTTACGGTGTTTGGAATAAGATAGTGGGTCCAAGCAGACTTGGTGGAACGAATCCACTTCCTCTGCCACTCGTTAATAAAATTGTGTTCTTCTTTTCTGCTTTCTTGATCCTGGCTTTCGAGAGGGGAGGGTCTCCCGGAGCGGGGTCCTGAGACGCTCTGGCCTTGATCCGGTTCCTCTCAGCGGCAATGAAGTTGACAGGTGGCGTGCCGGAGAAAAGCGACTTCATCAGATACCATCCTGTAAACCTTGACTGTCCGAATCGCTGACGGTAAGAGGACTACACCGGGGCAGCGTAGAGTAGTTGGCTCTCTACCACAGAGGACAGGAGGAATCGCTGATGTTTGGCATCAATCGGTCCAAGGCCGCGGCCGATGCAGACGACTTCTAGGCAACTGTCTCGACACACTTCCCGAAGGGTGGAACCTATGCCTAACATTCTTTTTTATTGTGGGTCGTATCGTAAAATGGTCTCAAATTAGCAAGAAAACGTACGGTTTCAATAGTTTTTTTTCAATTGTAGGAAATTGTACCATAAAATTAGCGATTTTATATTTAAGATGACATTTTTAAATTAAAATCAGTATAACATATTATAATTTTACTATAAAATAGCTGGTATAACTGTACAAATGTAGAAGTAAAAAAATTCCTACAATCCTACGCATTAACTATAAATCGCATGATTTGATCAAAATCATCGAGTATGTATTTTATATTGTTTCGTTGCTTTTTAAAAAAAGATTACCGTGAAATTAAATAATATATATAATATTTGATAATAATTAATAATAATATTAAGTAACCAAATTATGGTTTGTGTAAATTAATTATACTATTCTACCTACTAGGTAAACAATAAACAGACGACAATGTTATGATTTTCAATCAAACAAAATTTGCTGTTACAACAATCGTCTATATTATTTACGAATATAGCCGTAGCCTGTACTCTGTAGGTATATTAACTATTAAGTATTAATATAATAACATATTATTTAAGTACCGTCAAACGGGCCAACTCGTTGCGTGTGTTGAACTTGGAGCACAAATATTATCTTTTAGTCTTACCTCCATAACGGTCTCTTATCAATTAATTAATGGGATACAAATATTCTGTTGTTATCTCAACAATATTCAAATTTTAAACGTAAGTATTTATTTTTATTAATTAATTTTATGTTTAATATCTATCGTTTTGAAAAGGTCCTAAAACTTACACTAATACTCATTGAATGAGACGTTTTACATAAAAATTGAAAGTAAAAAATATGTTCGGATGCGTGTTAAATTTACTACTCTATACCTATTATTATAAATTAATATAAACCTGCATACATTTCTGTAAATTACGTTTTACTTATTTAGTCCCACTTGGGCCACTGTTATTTACGTAGTATAGTGCTGTTTTAATTGGTAAACAAGAATGTTATCTACCTATTATTTAATACCTGACAAGAATGTTTTGATTTTTAATTTTTTTGTGTTATTTACATAATAGTATAATACTTTTTTAATTGGTAAACAAGAAAGTTACCTACCTATTATTTAGTACTTGAGAAGATTGTTATAGTTTTAAAGTTTTTAGTTCTTTTTTGTTATTTACAAATTATAAGATTTAATTAATTGGTCAACAAGACGAATGTTTTTATTTTTTTTATATGTTAATATATACTCACCAGGTACAAAATATATTTGTTAAATTCAGAAAATTGTCTAGTTTTTTTTTAAAATAAAAATAGCCCTGAAGTTGGTTTAAGTAATAGGTTAAAATAGGTTTTTAATAAGAAAAACATGAATGCCCTATGTGGTCCAAATTCAGCACAACATGGGGCAAGCAGAAAAATAACATAAGGAATAATGTATATGGTTCAAATGCAACAGAAATGAATAAATCAACCCTTAACTAAAAAAAATGTCACATTGAAAATACTTCTAAATTAATTCATCTTAAAATTATTTACAATAGTATTTCAACTGCCCCAAGTTCAGCCGTTTGACGGTACGGTATATTGTTGTATTCACGTATTATTGTAGTAACTATATACACATATGAAATATTCATTGTCATTTAATTAAAGTACCTATACTCTATAGTATCTTATGCTATAATCGTTAGTATAAAATACGTATTTACATTACAGAGCTATTAAATATTCGAGTATAAAAAGTATCTAGGTACTTGCCTCCGTACAGTCTTGTAAAGTACTTGAGAACAATTTTTTGAGTAAAAGTATTCAAATACTTTGAAATACACAAATACGTATTCTGAATACATTTGAAAAAAGTATTTGGGCACAGTATTTGAATACTTTTCTGAAAGTATCTGTATTTAAAATCAAATTACTATTTTTAAATACTTTTTCGTCTTTATGTACAGGGACGCCAAATTTAAATAAAATAATACAAATTGTACAACCTCTTTATTTATAGATAGTTCACCGTTGTGTATTGGTATATTATAATATTTTGAGAGGCCTAAGTTATAGTATTTGAAGGTACATACAGCAAAGACCAAAAAATGCTGCATTCTTATTCTAATGACTACATTTATCTATAAGAACATAAGGTCAAGGTAAAATAGTAAAACACATTGAAAAAAAAAAGTATTTGAAAATATCTATTAATACTTTTTAAAAGTATCCTTCCAACGAACGTAAGGCGTTAGACGATAACACCAGCAGTAAGTTATTCAAATAAAATGTTATATATACATACAAAATACATACATTACATTATGTAATCCCACATCCCCCCCTTGTATATACCCCTGATTACATACTTACATGTTACTCTGCTGTACAGTAGGTTACAAGTGGGTCACTGTTTAATGGATGGTATTAAATTTGAATTTAATGATACAATATATCATTGTGCTCATACGAAAAACGATTCTGAGCTGAAACAGTTTGTAAGTGTAGATATTTTATATTATATATTAAAAAGGTTAGGTATTACTTTATTAATAATACGGTAGCCGGTAAGTTTAATTGACATTATACAATTACAACAAAATAACTAAAATCATTATTCTTGAATCTTGGTTATTAAAAATGTAATTTCGTCCAAATTTGAACAAAAAAAAATTGTGTTTATATTTTTGAGATTTTTGGTTACAGAATAACCTACTTACGTGGAGCCTTGCTTTAAATATTCAATCCTTTAGCTATACTATTTGAAACTTTCATCAATTTTTAACTACAAAATAATTTTTAAACTTTAAATTTGATAAATCATTGTCTAAAACCAAACTTCAAAAGCTTATAAAAAAAAACTGTTCCTATGTTTTTTTTTAATATTTTTTGATTACTGTTATAACAATATATCATAAACTATGTAATACATTTTCATGCTTTTTGATCTAACGAAAAAATTTAAACGACATTTATAGAAAAAAAAACTAAAAATATTGGAAGCAGAATATGTCCGTAAACAGCTCAAAACGAGTCAAAATATTTTGAAAATTATATCAAATGAAGGAACTGATAAAATAAACATAATATGATACAAATTACAAGTATCTACAGTTATTAGTTTTTGCATTACAATAAAATAAGAAAATCGCTACATGAGAAATCGAGTGAATATCCAATCTTGGAAAATTTTGAACTTCAAACGTTCATAAAAATTTAATATGACTTTCCAGTAGATATTTTTTTTTTAAAAAAGGTAGACAAACTTATGAAGAATCTTCAATTAAATTTTCAAATCTTAAATTTTCAAATAAAAATTGATCAGTATCTGAGAATATAGTGGACTGTATTATAGTGAAATGTAAAAAATAAATAGAACTTAAGTTTTTCATTTGCCGTGTTTTAACGGACTACTAATACCCATATTATTGGATATACAAAAGATAATTTTCATAGAATTTTTCATTACTATATTCATACCCCTTAATAACAACACTTTATTATTTATTCTGTAAATTGATAATAATTATTACTTATTACGTAATATATCTTGTTATAGTTATTACCTACTTATTAGACAACATGCAACTTGTACATTGACTATCCAGTTGGCTAAGAAATCCTATATACGTTTTTTTTTTTTTTAAATTTAATATTTAAAATATGAGGAGGGCTTAAATCAAACTAGGCGGGCTAAGCCCGCTATAGTTTCTCCAAATTACGCCTATGAATTATTTATAATATGATGATCTATGGGGCCATGGGGGGGAGACCTGCAGGAGAGTTTTAAGTTTATAGTCTTACCGCATATTAGCATATGTTGACTATTTTATATTAGTAAAATAGATCTATATTTTTGAAGAACAAATTTATTTAATACGTCTTCGGTCTTCTGGGTTCACTTTAATATTAATTTCTATAAATACTTTACAATGCTGGCAATTCAAACGGTTTTCTCCAATAACTTTTCGCAAAAATGTTACATTATATACATTATACAGACATACAGTACTACAATATTGTTATACTCTTAAATAATTTGGATTTTCTGCGACCGATTTTCATGTACCTATAAGTTATCTGTACCGAAAGACAATCACCTTTAATTCTATATTACCTATAGTACCTTACCGGCTAACCTTACCTATTAATCCTAATCTTTATTACGACGTAGAAATAAATGATAAATTTTATCTTATTTAAATTACTGCTTTAACAAAAATATGCAATTATTCTAAATACCATTCATAGTCAATAAACTATATCCACCGCTAAAATGTTTCTACTTTTAAAAATTTCGGGAGGGTGGATCCGGACCCTGACCCCCGTTACGGCCGTGGTATTTCGAGAAGAGTGTCATTTTGCGTGAGAACTTTTACAACACGATCATTGCTCGATGAAAATTCACTCTAAATGTTAAGGGAAATCATTGCAACATCATAGTCAATGTAATTATTTGTTATTTAAAACTATACAAATATAGTTATATTTTATCTATATACGGATTACGGATTCGATTCAATTTAAACAGATAATAAACTGGTCAATTCCAAATTTCTAACACATAAAAGTAGCAGGGACTCAATTCACTGTTATCCATATTATGATTTATAATAGCCACTATATAGGGTACACTAGCTAGGACAAGGGTATAATATATAATTTCCTCTTTTTTTTTTTATCACTCTAAATCATAATACACTTATCTTTTCTTTTCGTTTTCCATTCATGTAAAATATATTATATTTAAAGTTATAATACATACAATGTATAACTATAATATAAGTTATAGTTATACACTTATAACTAAAACCATGACTAAATATAGTAATATCTAAAACTTTACTATAGGTATAAAAACACTATGTATATACGAATTTTTAAGTCGTAAATATTAAGTAAGTTTAATACTAAGTTATAAACGATATTTTTTAGTATTTTTTATTACTTATTATTTTAAAGTAGATAGGTAAAATAAGTGATAAACATGAAAAAACTCTCATAAATGCATAAACTATATAAAGAATAAATGCATATCTCTAAGGGAACAATATTAAGTTAAATATATGTTAATAGTTAGTACTCTATAAATTATAAAAAAATAATAGAAAATATTTAATATTTTTTTAATTATACGCGTAAAATAAAATTGTAATTTATATGTATATAGAGGTACTTATAAGTATAGTATTTTATAAAAAATTATTTTTTTGCGAATTTTAACTAACAAATTACGTGACTATAAACTATTTGAAGTATAATATTTGATTAGATAACAGTTTACAATAAACATTATAGCCAAGGGGATATAAACACTAAATAGTTTTTTATATATTCGTGTATCCTATACCTAGTTGTTACTTGTTAGTTGTTAATCAAACACTCACCTTCACGGCTTAAATACCTACTATTATAATCTATTGTATTATGCAATAGTTTAACAAACAGTCAGAAAGTACTTCACACACTTGTGCGTAATGTTCGATATTCTTACCTTCACAAGTTAACAGTCTCATATTATATAGGTATCTTTTTTTTTCCTTGTGGCGTCGGCGCGTTGCTGCATAGGGACTGAACTGTTTGCACATTGCTTAGCCCCCATGCAGCATCGTTTATTGTATAAAAAAACACATAATGAAAATATACAACCAATACACCAGTGTATTACCTCCACTGGGCCCTAAGTACGATTTTCCTAAGCGTTGCTAGTATGTCGCACTCAGTAGGTACTCAGCAGAGGCTTACATTCCAAATATATAAAATGCTTATGGTGGATTCGAGAATTTTTCATCTTCCTTGTTGTTCTCAACCCAGCTTACGCCTCCCAGTCTTAAAGTATATTTCTCCCACTATTTATCTGCTTGGCTAGTTAGCCCACCAGCCTTGGCCCTTGAATCTCGTTCATATTTGCTGTTCTCGACCCGGCTTACCGCCCGCCGGTCTTGAATTCTCGTTCTGTATGTTCTCAGTATTAGATCTTAAGTCTATCGGTTAGCGGCATCCAGAGGCGGCCCAGTCTAGACCGAGCACGCTTTGACACCTCAATTGTGGGTTCACCAGAACAGTGCCCAACCGTACTCTCCGAAAGCGGTACCGGGCCTCCAATAGCAACTGAAGATGGTGAGGTCCCTGAGCCTTATCCACGCGTATCCTTGGCCGGAACCGCTATCTTCGTGGACAAAGCCAGCGCCGGGGATAATGCGGACTACTGCCTTCTGGTCGAGGCTGAAGCGTAATCTTCCACCTCCATCCCCTCTACCGTATGGCTCGCTCAGGATTAGGATATCAGCGTTCCCCAGCACCCGTTGAGATTGACCTGCATGAAGTTAATCATAGCGGCGGTTGTTGGAGTGCCATGTCTCAGCAGCTCATCTGGCTCACCTGGATGAACCAGACCTGCGAGGTTTAGCCTATAGTAGCTAGCGCGATCGCAAGCTACGCACTTGGAAGGAGCAATCCTTCTCCTTATGCGACTTGTCGCTGCACTTCCAGCAGGCCTCGATGAAATCAGGACCTGAGTAGCCGGCCTTATAGGTATAAGACCTAACTTACCTAACTCACTTCAACATCATAATACAAAACAAAAAGCTTACAACTTACATAGAAAATATCCTTACTAAATTGTATACTCAAGTCGTACCCAAGAAGGGTTTTATTGACTAGTATAAGGTCTATGCGGCATCCCCATAAATCCCAATTCCTTACCATGATCACCCTGGTAAAAATAGATGATATTAGGATAATATAATAATAATAATAACATAATATCTACTATGTATATATTATAGGAAACGTATTACCCGCCAGGGGTCCACTATTGTTTAATATCCGTTGTGAGCCCGGGGCCATGGACCTACTCACCTCAATCCGGGCTTGTATAAAATATTGAAATATAAAATTTGTTATTAACTTATAAAAATAACCGGCTTAGGATAACTTTAGTGCAACTAATCGTCATCATTATCCTTATCACAATGATAATTAATACACATGCGTTAATTTGCACCAAACCATTTTTTTTAAATAATAAATAATAATTGGTAATCAATGTAATAAATAAATTAATGATTATTTAATATATAATATGTATAAATTAAATATATTTATTCAAATTTTTAAATATAGTAATATCACGATCTGTAGAATTATAAAAAAATTTGAGAAATAACATGTCTGAGGGGGGGGGGCTGGGCTCCTAGCCCTCTTCCCCCCCTAGATCCATCCTTGTGTGGTGGTAATGGTGGTGGTAAGTGCTTAATTATAAAAATGCGTCGTTTAAAATTTAAGTTCAGTCCGCCAATGGGTACACCAGAAGATATTGACTTTTATTGGTACCTACCTACTCAGGGCCGTAGCTGGAACAAATTTTTTTTTGGGGGGGGGAAGGGCTCTCTTTAATATAATTATTAATTATAAAATAATATTTTAATTTTAAGTAATTAAAAAAAAACTAACACTTATTTTAAACAAAAAAAAAATCACATTTTACTATGTTAATGCGTCATAATTATTTTAAAGTAAATTTATATTATATACAATAATTAATTTAAAAAATATTTTATAGCACAAAATCTATTTGTCAGTTTTTTTCTTTGGCGAAACGATCAATAACTTCAGCCGGATCGATATGAATTTGCCTATGAACACTCAAAAGAGCTATATAATAGTAATATTCTTCAGGTGAATTTGTAATGACATTAATTCGATGTTTTTGACGTGCAACGATTCTTGGTATTTTTATGTCTTCTTCACTATCAACTAATTTTATGAAATCCTTTGCTTTTTCAAAAATCTTGGAAAATGTAGTATCCATATTACTCCGCATATCATGTATTTCGTGTAACACAGTATCAACGTATTCCATTACTTCAGTCAAATCACAATTTACAGACTGTAAATTCTTACACAGTGGTAATGTTTGGGTAAAAAGTATAGAAGCTGTGACCATACTTATAACAAAGTCACTGGTTATAATAGTTTTTCCTAATTGTAAAGCTTTTGATGACGTTTCAATATCACATTTTAACTGTAAGCCATCTAATGTATTTACAATTGCTTTATAAATTTCTGTAAATCGTATAAGTCCGTCGTGATTTTCCACCCAGCGTGGAAAATAAAATTATGACAAAATATAGCACAGTATTTACATACCGCTCCGGAATCTTGCATTTTAGTGTAACATAACCATGGAAATCGTTTAATCCAATTTAATTTAAATTTTAAATTTCTATTTCCCGACGTAGGAAACGTAAGTTTTTCATCAGGCACCCAAACATTAGTAAGTAACTTATATTTTAATTCATCACTAACCTTTTTATCTAAACAGAAGCCAATATCAATAATATAATTTTTAGATTCCATTGCAGTTAGTGTATCTGTAATTATTGCGGTCGATGTAGAACTTGTACTTGTTTCGTTCTCGGTTGTTTTTATTTTCTCACAAAAATAATTTGTAAGGGAATTATTACGTTTACGATTTGACATTTTATTAAAATAATCAAATAATCAAATAAAAAATTATACAGAAATATTAGAGGGTTACACAGTGTGCACTAAACTGATACTAATTTGTATTATAGTATAACTATTAACTATTAACTATAAAATATTTGTACTGGTATACTTATTTAATGTTCACGATAAAATTATTAATAGTGCTATAACTGTGTACTAACACTACGGACAATATCATGGAGTTCTTGGAGATAAAATGACAATTGACAATACGATCGATAATTTATTGTTCGATAACATATTAAGTATTTATAGACGTTTCGTCTGTCGACAAAATGTCTTTAATCTTGTATGATTTATCTTTGTATAATTTAATAAAAAAATATATTACCTATATTATAGAAACCGCCATCAAACATAGTTATTATATTATAAGGTAGGTAGTAGGTACCAAAATGGCCACATGGTAAATTATTATAATTAAGTTACTTATATAAATTAAATTTATTAGTTGTAAAATATTTCCGGGGGGGGGGGGGGGGTTAACCCCTAAAACCCCCGCTCATATACGGCCTTGTACCTACTTATATGTTATAAGTAAATAACAGCTTGTAATATTAGGTTTATAAAATGTTTTTTTGGAAAATGTAGTTAAACTTACTGTACCTATTCGTAATATTATTAAAATAGCAATATACTATGATAAAATATCCTTAGAAAGTATCTAAGTACCTATATAGACTGACCTACTCAGAATCGTTTTTATTAGCAATGATTTATAATTGAATACTAATAATCAAATTTAACATATTATTCATTACAATAATGACCTAAACATACCTACTTAATTTAATTTTCCTAAAATCCTAAACCAAATATTTTTCTAAGAATTTTGGTACCTACATAAAAATCATACATAAAATTAGTAGTCAATTGATTAAAATAATATTATTTAAGTATAGATAAGCGTGTCGGAGTTCGAACAAAAAATGTTCGTGGTGTAAGGTACCCCTGTATCCTCTCCGGCCACCGCTAACCAAGTTTTAGATTTATGTTGTTCTATATAAATTAGATAGTAAAATAAAAAGAAGCACAAATTGTTTATCGTTTCCATGCCAATATACAATAATATTATATCAATATATTTTAAAGAACATTCAAGGTTATGTATCTATGATTGGATTTGTTAATAAACCTTTGAAATATTTTAACGAAAATGCGTACCTATCTATATTTTATTAAAATGTATTCTATTTTATTTTTTTATAAATATAAAAAAGTAATTATTCGTTTATATTATCAACTATTTGTAGTTAATTTTATACAATTTTTTTTTGTGTCTGTCATCACCTTTAGGACAGTAAAAATGCTTCGATTTTCTTCAATAGTACCTTTTCTGATAGGAAAGTGAATCTAGTTGGTACTTTGGGGGGTCAAAAGTTAAAATTTCCCAGTAGTTTTCAAAAGCGCCGTGAAAAACAAATGAAAAATTAAGGGAAAAACGGGAATTTTTACGGAAAACCAATTTTCGACAAAATCGATTTTGGTTTTTGGTATAACTCTGAAAGAAATGACCGTAGAGACATGCAATTTTGACCGAATGTTTATATAAGCATTTTCTCCACACCATAGCATTTTCAAAATATTCTGACTTATTTTGAGCTGTTAACGGACATTTTCAGTTTCCAATTTTTTTAGTTTTTTTTTCTATAAATGTCAATAAAATTTTATTTGTTGGGTAAAAAATCTTGAAAATTTAATAGTAGGCTTCTAATATATAGTTTCAAAGGCAGATGAAAAATATTAAAAATCCGTAGTCACAATTTTTTTTTATAGGTAATCAAAGTTCAAATTTTGACAAAATACGTAAAAATGACGAAAATGTGCAATTTATTTTGAGTTAGAAATTCATAAAAATTTTTCTTTTTAAATCTAAGATTTGAAAATGTAATACAAGATTCCTCATAAGTTTGCCTAATTTTATCAATAAAAAAAAGTTTATAAGCAAGTCATAATAAATTTTTATGAGCATTTTAAGTTCAAATTTGTACAAGATTAGATATTCACTCGATTTCTCATGTAGCGATTTTCTTATTTTGTTGCAATTCAAAAACAAATAACTGTAGATGCATGAAAATTTCACTGAATGTTTATATAAGCTATTTCTATACACCATCTAATTTTGAATATATTTTGACTGTTTTTCAGCTTTTTACGGACGATTTCAGTTTTCAAATTTTTTAGTTTTTTTTTCTATTAATATCAATTATATTTTATTTGTTGGGCCAAAAATAATGAAAATTTAATACAAGGCTCCTGATATATTATTACAACAATCGACAAAATCGATTTTGGTTTTGGTATAACTCTAAAAGAAATGACCGTAGATACATGAAATTTTGACCGAATGTTTATATAAGCATTTTCTACACCATAGCTAGCATTTTTAAAATATTCTGATTTATTTTGACCTGTTAACGGACATTTTCAGTTACCAATTTTTTTAGTTTTTTTTCCTATAAATGTCAATAAAAATGTATTTATACAAGATTAGATATTCACTCGATTTCTCATGTAGCGATTTTCTTATTTTGTTGCAATTCAAAAACAAATAACTGTAGATGCATGAAAATTTCACTGAATGTTTATATAATCATTTTCTATACACCATCTAATTTTGAATATATTTTGACTGGTTTTGAGCTTTTTACGGAACATTTAAATTTTCAATTTTTTTTTGTTTTTTTTTTTATACAAATACCAATACATTTTTATTTGTTGGGCCAAAAATAATGAAAATTTAATACAAGGCTCCTGTTATATTGTTACAATAGCAATTGTAAAATATTAAAAATACATAGGCACACATTTTTTTTATAAGCATTTAAAGTTCGAATTTTGACAAAATTCATCAAAATCTCGAAAATTATCAATCATTGTAATTAAACAATTATAAAGTGGTCAGTTTTTATAACTAATGATTGAAAATTTAAAATAAAGATTCTAATAAATAGTACATACTGTAATCAAAAAATCTAAAAAATATATAAACACAGTTATTTTTACAGACATTTTAAGTTTAAATTTGGACGAAATTACATATTAAAATCAATTTTAACGAGTAAAAGTATATATTATAATATTTTTCAAGCATCACTGATAATCTTAGGTTAATAATTAAATAATATGAATAATATTAATTCAACTTAGCAGCTACCGTTCAATAACAGTATCAATATAATTTAAAATATGCTAGACTGACTACCGTCTCCGCTCAGAATCGTTTTTCGTATACAATGATATTATATCATTGAATTCAAATTGAATACCATCCATTATACAGTGATCTACTTGTAACCTACTGTACAGCAGAGCGAAATCCACTTGACCCCCTTTTTAATCTTTTTACCAAGCAAAAAAGTTTTTAACGAAATTAATTTTAAAAAAAGGGGGTCAAGTGGATGTCGCTCCGCTGTACAGTAGGCTACAAGTAGATCACTGTACTATAATGGATGGTATTAAATTTGAATTCAATGATATAATATCATTGTATAAGAAAAACGATTCTGAGCGGAGACGGTATGTCAGTCTAGGATATTTTAAATTATATTGATATTGTTATTATACGGTAGCTGCTAAGTTGAATTAATATTATTCATATTATTTAATTATTAACCTAAAATTATCAGTGATGCTGAAAAATATTATAATATATACTTTTACTCGTTAAAATTGATTTTAATATGTAATTTCGTCCAAATTTGAACTTAAAATGTCTGTAAAAAATAACTGTGTTTATATATTTTTTAGATTTTTTGATTACAGTATGTACTATTTATTAGAATCTTTATTTTAAATTTTCAATCATTAGTTATAAAAACTGACCACTTTATAATTGTTTAATTACAATGATTGATAATTTTCGAGATTTTGATGAATTTTGTCAAAATTCGAACTTTAAATGCTTATAAAAAAAATGTGTGCCTATGTATTTTTAATATTTTACAATTGCTATTGTAACAATATAACAGGAGCCTTGTATTAAATTTTCATTATTTTTGGCCCAACAAATAAAAATGTATTGGTATTTGTATAAAAAAAAAAACAAAAAAAAATTGAAAATTTAAATGTTCCGTAAAAAGCTCAAAACCAGTCAAAATATATTCAAAATTAGATGGTGTATAGAAAATGATTATATAAACATTCAGTGAAATTTTCATGCATCTACAGTTATTTGTTTTTGAATTGCAACAAAATAAGAAAATCGCTACATGAGAAATCGAGTGAATATCTAATCTTGTATAAATACATTTTTATTGACATTTATAGGAAAAAAAACTAAAAAAATTGGTAACTGAAAATGTCCGTTAACAGGTCAAAATAAATCAGAATATTTTGAAAATGCTATGGTGTGTAGAAAATGCTTATATAAACATTCGGTCAAAATTTCATGTCTCTACGGTCATTTCTTTTAGAGTTATACCAAAAACCAAAATCGATTTTGTCGATTGTTGTAATAATATATCAGAGCCTTGTATTAAATTTTCATTATTTTTGGCCCAACAAATAAAATATAATTGATATTAATAGAAAAAAAAACTAAAAAATTTGAAAACTGAAATCGTCCGTAAAAAGCTGAAAAACAGTCAAAATATATTCAAAATTAGATGGTGTATAGAAATAGCTTATATAAACATTCAGTGAAATTTTCATGCATCTACAGTTATTTGTTTTTGAATTGCAACAAAATAAGAAAATCGCTACATGAGAAATCGAGTGAATATCTAATCTTGTACAAATTTGAACTTAAAATGCTCATAAAAATTTATTATGACTTGCTTATAAACTTTTTTTTATTGATAAAATTAGGCAAACTTATGAGGAATCTTGTATTACATTTTCAAATCTTAGATTTAAAAAGAAAAATTTTTATGAATTTCTAACTCAAAATAAATTGCACATTTTCGTCATTTTTACGTATTTTGTCAAAATTTGAACTTTGATTACCTATAAATAAAAATTGTGACTACGGATTTTTAATATTTTTCATCTGCCTTTGAAACTATATATTAGAAGCCTACTATTAAATTTTCAAGATTTTTTACCCAACAAATAAAATTTTATTGACATTTATAGAAAAAAAAACTAAAAAAATTGGAAACTGAAAATGTCCGTTAACAGCTCAAAATAAGTCAGAATATTTTGAAAATGCTATGGTGTGGAGAAAATGCTTATATAAACATTCGGTCAAAATTGCATGTCTCTACGGTCATTTCTTTCAGAGTTATACCAAAAACCAAAATCGATTTTGTCGAAAATTGGTTTTCCGTAAAAATTCCCGTTTTTCCCTTAATTTTTCATTTGTTTTTCCAGGCGCTCATGAAAACTACTGGGAAATTTTAACTTTTGACCCCCCAAAGTACCAACTAGATTCACTTTCCTATCAGAAAAGGTACTATTGAAGAAAATCGAAGCATTTTTACTGTCCTAAAGGTGATGACAGACACAAAAAAAAATTGTATAAAATTAACTACAAATAGTTGATAATATAAACGAATAATTACTTTTTTATATTTATAAAAAAATAAAATAGAATACATTTTAATAAAATATAGATAGGTACGCATTTTCGTTAAAATATTTCAAAGGTTTATTAACAAATCCAATCATAGATACATAACCTTGAATGTTCTTTAAAATATATTGATATAATATTATTGTATATTGGCATGGAAACGATAAACAATTTGTGCTTCTTTTTATTTTACTATCTAATTTATATAGAACAACATAAATCTAAAACTTGGTTAGCGGTGGCCGGAGAGGATACAGGGGTACCTTACACCACGAACATTTTTTGTTCGAACTCCGACACGCTTATCTATACTTAAATAATATTATTTTAATCAATTGACTACTAATTTTATGTATGATTTTTATGTAGGTACCAAAATTCTTAGAAAAATATTTGGTTTAGGATTTTAGGAAAATTAAATTAAGTAGGTATGTTTAGGTCATTATTGTAATGAATAATATGTTAAATTTGATTATTAGTATTCAATTATAAATCATTGCTAATAAAA
>JANEHU010000910.1:0-29412 GCA_027563435.1 Nasonovia ribisnigri | reverse complement strand
TAGGAGGAGTGTATGTCTCGTTACCATGTCTCCCTTCTTATCGTTCTACAGTGCTATCTAACATTTTTCTTGCCTTAATTTTTCATTCTTCTGACAGGGTTGAATTTGGAAATAGGGTTATTTTTCAGCCTCTAATGGATGAATTAAATTTTTTACAAGAATCTGGTATTGAAATAAGTACACCAGATTATGAAGGTAAATTGTATTTTGAGTTGGGGCTTATATTAGGTGACAACTTAGGGTTGCATTCCATCACAGGTTTTACCGAGAGTTTCTCCTCAAACTTTCCATGTAGAATGTGTACAATGAGAAAAGAAGATGTGTGGGTTCAGTGTTATGAAGATGAGAGTTTATTAAGACATACTGACCAGTATTATGCTCAATTATCACTGAATGATGTGTCTGCTACTGGTGTAAGAGAAGAGTGTATTTGGTTTAGTGTGAATAATTTTAATTTGTTTGATCAACTAGGAGTAGATGTCATGCACGACATGCTAGAAGGGTGTTCTAAGTATATTATGAGTTTCATTTTAAAATACTATACTAAGGAATTAAAGCTTTTTACGCTACAAGTATTGAATGACAGACTATTTTGCTTTGACTATGGACCTGAAAACAATAAACCGTGTGCACTTACTGAAGATTATATTATACAAAGAAATATTAGACAATCTGCATCCGAAATGTTGACGTTTGTAAGGTACTTTGGTTTACTAGTTGGTGATTTTGTACCCTCAGAAGAACCAGTTTGGGGTCTATATATTGCTATGCGGAGAGTTATAGATGTTATATTATCAACATCACTTGAATTAGATAGTTGTTCAATGCTTCAGACTTTAGTTGCTGAAATGAATGATCTTTATTTAAAGTATAGTAAAAACCGTTTAAAACCAAAATTTCATTTTTTAACACACTATCACTCATTTATTAAAAAATTTGGACCCGTAATTCACTTATGGTCTATGAGATACGAAGCGAAACATAAATTATCAAAAATTTCAGCAAGGTCTTCATTCAATAGGCGTAACATTTGCAAGACTTTGGCAATCAAACACCAACTTAAGTTGAATGAAACATTTATTAATGGTAAATTATGTAATAAAATAAAAGTAGGACCTCAAACAGAATTGGACTCTATAAAACAGCATCAAATTCAAAATGAACTAAATCTGAATGTAGAGGATTCAATATTTCGAGTAAATTGGGCTGAAGTGGGAGGAACTCGTTACAAACCTAAAACTATATTGACGTTAGGCATTTTAGACGATAATAATCCTCAATTCGCAATTGTAAAAAATGTTTTTCTTTATGCGGAAAACAGGGTAATTTTTGAGTGCAACATTTTAACGACAATCGGCTTTGATGAGCATGTTTACTGTTATGAAATAACATTACCAGAAACGGATATTATTCGTTATGTATTTCAGGATCTTCTCCTTTCTCATGTACCAAATACATTAAATGTTGTATCAAATGGAACAAAATATATTACTGTAAGAAGTCCTTTTTAAATTATGTTGTTGTTTTATTTGTGTGAAAAAAATATTTTATGTACCTACTTACAATTTTAAAATACCTAAAACATAAAATTTGTTTGAAAATATATTATGTATAATAAACAATATAAGAAAATCAATTTGGCAGTCGTTATTTTATTTCAATATTTCTTCACCTAATTATAACCATTATGCTTACAGTATCAGTGCTCAAATTGAAAAAATAATATGGTGATGCAATTAAGTAGAAAATAATTATTGTTCCAATTTCACTTTAGGTTATAGTTTATAAAGAAAATTGGTAAAAACATTTAGAGGGGTAATGGTAAAAAAAATAAAAAAAGAAGAGCCCCACAATTTGAGCACTGTACCGTCGTACCGACTAAATATTTAGTAATTTATTGTAACAGAAATAAAATTAATATTATCACTGTCTGTTTTGTAGAGATAACAGATCTAAACAACAATATTAACTAAATTGCATTGTTGTATTAATTATAGAGTATGTACTTACAACAAATGAGTTCTGTAGTGGTAACAAAATGACTTGTAAGCCACCAAGAACATTCATTGTTATTGTAACTAATACCAAACAACTTTAACTAACTGTTTTGTGACACCTATGACATATTATCCTGCATACCTACAAATTAATTTGTAATTATAACTTTTTAATTTTGAATTTTGTGAGCAAACCTAAATTACGTATTGTATTTGAAACAAACTACTTTGTATCCATGACAGTAATTAGTTAACAAAAATGAGTTTGTTACTCTAACTTAAGATATTGTTGTCCCTGAGCCAACCGGTAAGCATGGTTGACACTACTGTATTTCAGTTGTCCTAACTGAATATTTTTTTCAGTGTGAACTGAAAAAAATGAATACCAATGTCGTAGCATAAACATTAGTTTTTCATTTTAATGAATAAGTTAAGTTAATTTATTTTTAATTTTTACATTTCACTATTTCATTTGTCAAAAATATTTACCGTGATTTGTTTAAAGTTAAAAATTTTATATTTTTCAATCACTCTGTACCTACTCTAAAGGAACTATAGGTATTATAGTGTATACATCTGAAAATATTTTATAATAAAAGGTTTTATATTATTAAATTAATTATACTAGACATAATATAGGTAGTCCCTATATGGTATATTGATAAACCAATAATCGATTTTATGATTTATGGTTTTGGGTGATGTGGGTCCGTAATTTGATCAGTATTCAGTTGTGAACTTTTGGTATTTGGTTATACACAAACACCTAAAGGTGCGATTCCTTAGGACGCGACTGTAGACGCACGGTGCGGCTGACGCAACGCGGCTCTATTTTTGGCCGCACGAGCCGTACGACTCAATGACGGATTCCCTACAACCAAAATTCGACGCAGGAGACGCGCGGCGATTTATGTCATTCCGCATTCGTTCGAGCGCGTTTGAACTGTTTACAAGTCAGTCGTGTTTATAAAGATTTGTTTTTATAATAATTGTGAAATTTGTATTTGTATAATACCAATCATGTTGAGAAGTCAGAAGAAAAAAATGCTCATCAAACTACTTATTTTAGAAGAAATTAACGAAGAAGAAGCAATAATCGAACATTCAATAAAAATATGTAATACAAAGAAAATTCACAATTTGTTTCTTACTAGAAAAATTGAAGGATTTTACAGCATATTAATTGAAAAACATTTATTTGAAGATGAGCAAAAATTTAGAGAATTTTTTAGATTGAGCTGGGATCAATTTAATTACGTCTTAAATATTATTGAAGAAGACATCAAAACTAATCCTTACAATCGAGTCAAAACCCGGGTCTAGGACATTTGGACGTGACCGTTTGGGCGTTACCGTTTGGACGTGACCGCTTGGACATATGGCCTTTTTGGCGTGAGATTTTTGGACGTAGTACTGTTTTGGCGTGAAACTTTTAGACGTAGGACCATTTTGGCGTGAAAAAAATTAGTTATAAAAATATTTATTAAAATTACTAAAAAATTACACTTATAAAAATATTTATTAAAATTACTAAAAAATTACACTTATAAAAACATTTATTAAAATTACCAAAAAAATTACACTTATAAAAATATTTATTAAAATTACTAAAAAATTACACTTATAAAAATATTTATTAAAATTACCAAAAAAATATTCTTTTGTCTGAAATTATGTTTAAAATCTAAATAAAAAAAATACATTATACTAAATAATTTTTTTTTAAATTTTAACCGAACATAGAAATATATTATTAGGTATTTACTTTAAAGATATATTTAATGAAATACCTTTTAAATATGATAAAATATCTCGGTTATTATAATCTTGAACTATTTTTAACAGCCTATTATCCGTATCACAATATTTTTTTAATTTTTTTGGTGGACTTCTCCCAGCTTCAAGCTGGTTGTAATATGTATCCCGACCGGCTTGAATTTTTTTCAAATTTATTATAAATGACCATAACGTAGGGTGATCACATCCCATTTCAATATTCAGCCTACGATTCGCTGCCTCTGCATGATTATTTGTTTTGTTCTGATAATTTAAAACACGTTGATATAACCTACTAAATTCTGAATCGTTGGCATATTTTGAAAGCAAATGAAGTTCACCCATTTTTTTCCTAAAATTTTTAGTCAAGTGAAAAAAACAACCAAATATTTGAGCATTTTTAAAATATTTTTGTACCGAATTAATTACGGCTAATTCAAAATCTAAGGATATTGAAACAGGATCTAAACCAGGTTTCAATTTAAGTAACATATCAAATAATTTTTCATACGTTTTAGATTGTTTATCTGGTAATAACGCAAAAATAATGGGATGTACACCGCCAAATTGTTCAGCAAGAATCACATAAACTTGTGTAAAAAGGAGAGGTGCCGTCCTAAATGTTCCATCACCAAACCATGTTTTTGAGTGAAATAAAACATCTAAGCTTTTTTGCCTTCCAAAAATTAAAATTCTGTCATTCCCTGGACCACTATCAGCCAATAAAAATTGTTCTTCTATATCTTTAGACGGTGAAAATATTTTATAGGATTCGGGAATCTGCAATGAAATCAGATCTTTAGGAGCGTCTGGAATAGCTTGTATTATTTTTCGTTGTACAGACTTCAAAAGTTTAATCCGTCAATAATTTTATGTATTTGTATAAATTTACAGTTTTTTTTACTTATTTTTGTCATAAAATAGTTAATTTTAAGTTTGTCTTTCATTTATTTGTAATAATTATAATTGTACATACCTTGGCTGCTTGAGATAAATCTATCACACATTCATTAATTACAGTTGAAGTAGGTTCCATCGTTTCCACTGCTCGCTTTTTTATACGACAAACCGCGCCATTTGCTTCAATTTTAGCAGCTTCAGCATCATGTGTGTGTTCATTTATTCGTTTTATAATGTCAAAATTGTCAATTGATGTATGCACTCGAGCTTTACATTCTGTTTTATAGCGACAACGCCAAAATCGGAGAAGACCATTAGAACTCAACGCGTCAAACAAATACATAAAACCATTTTCAACTAAAATATTTCGTTCACGAACCGATTTTATTTGTGAACAAGACATCGTTGCACTTCGTTGTCAACACTACAATGAAAAATAAGAAACAAATAATGTACTTCAACTTAAATATTTTACCCTATCTTAACTTATTATCGATGATAATAAATTACGGTCGTTATTTCCGGTAACACCGCTACAGAACAACGCGATAAACGAAAATCAATTACGATTACGATATTATTAAGAAATTCCTATAGTCTAAAAAAAAAGTATTTTTAACAATTATTATATAATAATTCTACGTCCAAATTTCTCACGCCAAAACGGTCCTACGTCCAAATTTCTCACGCCAAAACGGTCACGTCCAAACGGTAACGCCCAAACGGTCACGTCCAAATGTCCCATTCCCAAAACCCATTACGCCAGCCGAAAAGTTATCAATTACACTAAGGTGAGATGTCAATTTTTTTTATTTAGAATACTAAAAAACATTCACATAATAACAATGTATTACACAACGTCTTGTTTATGTAATAATTTAAAACTAAGTCTATAATTATCTATGATAAATAAACAGAAAAAACATAGATTTAGTTAATGATATCTGTATTCAAATACAAATGTTTAAGCAATGAAACAAAAGTAAAAATTTTAAAATAATCGAAAAATACAACATAATTATTAATGACTGTAATATAATATTAAGAATATAACTAAAATAAAAAATATCTGTGGTTGAAAAATATGAAAATGAAAAAGTAATTGCTGCAATATTCTAACGGTCTGGTTTAATTTTACTTATTTGATGGAAGGAACCAATATTCTCCCGATTTTTCAGAATATTCACTGTCAAATGAAGTCGATGTGGTATAATTATCTATACTAGGATATGAATTATTTTCCATATTATAGTTTTCTGGAGGATATGGACGCATAACTTCTGGAAATTCATAATTTGTAGAAGGCTGGGTTTGAACTCTAGGAGCTGACATAGTTTCTTTGGGTTGATTGTTTTTTAACTCTAATTCACTAACAATACGTAATACGTCCAATTTCGCTTTAATTTTTAATTCTGGAGAAAATTGTTTTACGGTTAACGCCATACTTTTAAAAAAAACATCGATAGGATCGTCGTCTTCCATACTTGTAAGTTCTTCCATCAACCTTTTCCTTTCCTCGCTTCTTTTGTTTAAAACTTCCACCAAGACATTGCTTTGTTTCATTTTCTTTTTTATTTTTGAATCAGTGGAAAGTTTATGTTTATGTTGTGTGGTTTCTGGTTCGACGGTCGAACACGATGGATTTGGTTCATTTGGCTCGGAATGTTGTTCTGATTGCATACTATCATCAAATGTTTCTAATTCATTTGCCACCTCACTCTGGTTGTCTTCTTCATCAATGTTTTCAGTTGATAAATTTGACACACTCCTGAAAACAAAAATTTGTATTCCTAATAGCTAGATAAGTTTTATGAAAAAATATCTTACTGTCTTTCATAAACTGCCACGTCAAGAAAAGATAAAATATCAGCAAGCTGCCACTTAGAGGGCTTATTTTTAGCAGCTGATCCTGTACCCATCTGCCTGCTCCTTTTTTTCCTATTATATGTGTCTTTTATGTTTCGCCAACGCTTTTTACAATCGTCAACTATATATAAACCAAAAAAAGCGGGTAAGTGGATGTCGCACTGCTGTACTACAGTGGGTTACAGTAATATATGGTATTAAATTTGAATTCAATAATATAATATCATTATTCATTATATACGAAAAACAATTCTTAGCGTAGACGGTTTGTCAGTCTAGGATATTTCATAATTTTTAACTACCGTTGCGACAGTATATTAGAAGTCTTGCATCAAATTTTGAAGCTTTTTTGCCCAACGAATAAAATGTTATTGTCATTTATAAAAAACAACTAAAAAAAAAATCGAAGATTTCAAGTGTCTATAAATAACTTAAAAAGATTTGAATTTTTTTAAAAATTTTATCATGCATAGAAAATGACAGTATAAACATTTAGTGAAAAAGTTATGTTTCTACGGTGATTAGTTTAAGAATTACACCTTAATCTTAATTGTTTCTTTCAATAATAATGTAAAAAAAATTTGAGCGTACCTAATATACGTACCTAGTATAATTAAAAAATTTTACAAGTGTCTAAAATTCAGATTTTTACAAAATCCCATAAAGTAGGTATAACGATTTATTCTCAAACACGACTTTATATTTTTGTTATACTTCAAAAAGTATAGAGCGTGAGAACTTGTAATTTTCGTCAGTTGTTTGAATTGGCATTTTTTTTAACATGGTTTAACTTTCAAAATATTTAGTTTTTTTAAAACTATTTATAAACATTTGAAATATTAAATCCTTCTAACTTTTTTTTATAAATATTAATAAAAAATGTTCTACTCATAGCTAAAAATTCAAAATTTAAAACAAGATTGTCTATAAGTTATTCTTTTAATAATTGTAAAAAAAAGTTGAATATTATGTGTAGATCGATCAAACTTTTAAATTGTATTATTTTATATGCATAATGGTATTATTTAAATGCCTTATAACAAAATAAATTACTTTTTTTTACATTAGTATCACAAAATATACTTTTTTAACAGATACATGGCTACAGGAGAATCATTGCGGTCATTAGCATTCGCATTTCGAATATCCCAGAGTTATATAACTCGTATCATACAGTTGGTCTTAAAAAGTTTAAGTTTACGATTGCCTGGTATATTATTAAAACCTCCGTCAAAAGAAGATTTGATTCAAATCGCACGGGACTTTTGGGAAAAATGGAACTTCCCAAATTGTGTAGGATCAATTGATGGGAAACACATTCGAATATTTTGTCCAGGAAAAAGTGGTTCATTATTTTTTAACTACAAAGACTACTTTTCTATTGTTTTACTGGCAATAGTTGATGCAAACTGTAAATTTATTTACGTCGATATTGGTTCATACGGTAAAGAAGGTGACAGTGGGATCTTTTCAAAATCAAGTTTATATAAGTTAATTAAACAGGGAAAATACTTTCCTCCTAACGCAAAACTTCCTTCTTCGAATCAAACGTTACCATATGTTCATGTTGGCGATGAAGCGTTTCGTTTGGAGACACACATGATGCGACCATACACACGTGGAGAAGCCCGAAAAGATTACGAAAAAACCATTTTCAATTATCGCTTGTCGAGAGCTCGAAGAACTGCAGAAAATAGTTTTGGCCTTCTCAGTCAAGTATTTAGAGTATTTTATTCACCCATCGCTTTAAAATCTGTAACCACTGACCACCTAGTGCTATCAGCTTGTTGCCTCCATAATCTGCTTAGAAGTAGATACATAGAAAATACTTCTAATTATTATTATAATTTTGACTGCAGCGAAACTGAACCTTCACAAAATATGATAGGTCTTGCTCGAGCAGGAGGGTATGCTAATTTTGAAGGATTTCTGGTAAGAGATGAATTAAAAAAATTTTTCAACTCCGAAGAAGGAGCTGTTCCATGGCAAGACCACCAAACACAAAAAACAGACAATCCACAATAATAATAATGTACAATACCTAATTCAAAGTGCCAATAGTTAAAAATACCTATTATTAAATATAATTAATAACATATTATAATAATATTATAATTTTATATTAATTTAGTTAATTTATATTTAAATAATAATTATTAGATTATTATAATGTTAATTTAATATAATTTAATTTCTTGACTATTTCAGTTATTTTGTTTTATAATATGATATAAAAAATGTAATATAATATAATATAAAAAGACTTACCACTTTTTGTTTTTAGGATCACACATATTTCCTTCCAAACATTTTCTCTGACTTGTTGATCCTTATATGCCGGATGCTTCAAGTCGAACAAGCATGGGTGTTTACTAACACACTCGGATTTTAAAAAATCCAGTAAAAACAAAATAATCAAAATTTAAAAAAAAAAATGCCGTGTTTACAGTCGCGCGGCTGATGCGTTTTGACTGCTTCCAGAGCGGTCGCAGTCGCGCGTCGCCAGCCGCATGCAGTCATCGCGTGCGGCTGCGGTGGTCTAGGGAAACTATTCTATTTAAAAACGCGAAAACCAGTAATGTGCGGCCAAAAATAGAGCCGCGTTGCGTCAGCCGCACCGGTCGTGCGTCTACAGTCGCGTCCTAAGGAATCGCACCTTAACAGTGTCATGCACGTTGATAATTAAAATAATAAATATTATAATTAAAAATACGTCTTGCTCTTCATACAAGAGTATTGTATTGTATTGTATTGCATACATACATAAATAATATCTGTTCGTAAGGCTTGATTAAATAATATTAATTAATTATTTTCAGGTGTTAATTATTATTTATTACTTATTACTTAATAGATATAGGTTATTACTATTCTTTTTTTTAGAAATTAAAATGAAATACAATATACTGTATAAACGTTGAACTTTAAACACTATAGTCATAGTCCATAAATTAGTTTTTTGTTTGTAAAAAACAAAGTATGCTAGCGTATAAAAAAAAAATGTGTGTTAACTTTTAACTTAACTGAGTTAACCTATAATTAAATTAACTTTTTGTTGTTGGTGAATATTAACTTAACTTAATACTGAATTAAAAAAAAATCATTAACTTGCCTAGCATTGATAGTAGGTATACCTATATAATATATATTATATATTGTTCTGTATTATTAAATATATTATTATTGCATTAGATAATGCATAGCAATTAACAATTGAATATTATACTTATTAAGTGTATAACAAAAAATAGAGTATAATATTAATTATAAAATCCAGTATAATCACATCATAGCATATTAAGTATTAATGGTGAGTTTAATATATCTATGGTATTTTATTATAATGTTTTGTATATTATATTTATATTACACTACATAGGTAGGTAGTTGCAGAATGTATGTGTTTAACTAAATATTAAACTAACAATATAGGCTATACTTATAGGAAGAACTTAATAACTTCCCTATTCTGTTATATTTATATAATATATAGTATCTGTACTCTGTAGCAGTACTCTATTAATGTTGTCGGTGAACGGTGATGTATCCTATATATATAGTGTATTACATATTTACATTACATATAGTTGCCAATTTGTGTGCTTAATTTAATATAATATAACCGCCAATACAATATATACTAAGTAGCTACCTATTTAATTACCTCAAATATATCATAAAAGTATTATAATATACTATCTGTAAGAGTATTCGAACGCTGTCAAAAAACTAAGACTTGAGCTTAAATAAATTATGAAAAAAGGTTTGGCTTTGGTAATGACTATTGACTACCAAGGACAAAACCATATGTACAATACCTAATACAGTAGAACTTCCATATAACAGTCACCGAAGGGACTGTAAATAATGACCGCTTTTTAGAGGTGCCCGTCCTACAGAGGTAGGATAACACTAGGATAACACACGACGGGACCAAAAAAATTGACCGTTACATAGAGGTGACCGTCCTATAGAGGTGACCGTTAACGGAAGTTTTACTGTATATATTAGGTATATATGCGTTATATAATGCATTAAAAACAAGCAAAACAAAGTAGGTATATCGATACTGAATTCATGTTGTGCGTCGAAACTCAAAACGAATCACAACACTATACGAAGGATCAACTGATTCGAAGACGATCGGTTTGAAAACGTGATTTTGAAGTGTTTAAAAAGTCAAAATGAATCGAGAATCACGAAAAAACGATAATAATGACTGACAGCCGACGTCTAGAATTGAAGCGATTGGGAAGGCTATGAACCGAATTCGCGTACATATTGCATATCGGCGGCTTTGAAAACAAACGAACTACGCGAATAAAGTATGGTAATGGAGGTGAAAATGGTCGAAAAGCGAAAAATGGTGTAAAAAGAGTAACATTTTCAAAAAACGTTAAAATATTATAAAAAAAAAAATAAACAGAAAACAGAACTGATAACAAAATAATTTGATGTGGGTTTTTCCATTTTCATCAATTTTGTGCCGCCACTATTCGGTAAAAACAAAACAAACACAATAGCCGCTGCGCGTCTCGTCGTTCGCACCAAACATCATTACACAACAATCACTCATCGTCATTCGCACTCGCTCACTCTTCTGTTCTCAAAACTCACTCGCGCCTGTCAGCATAGAAAAGATATTTAAATATATCTTTTCAATTTCGACTTTCGAGTGCCATTCTATAATGCAAGGTATGTACGTTACAAATTATAATATTTTTATATTATATATAATATTTACATTAAGTATAAACAAGTGGAAGCAATAAAGAACCTTAAAAACTGGAAGGCACCAGGTTCTGACAGCATTCCATCGGAACTCATAAAATATGGTGGAGAGGATATGTATAACTTCATTTACAGGATATGTCATAGGGTATGGTCGGAGGAAGTAATTCCAGAAATCTGGAACGAAGCAATAATTATACCACTTCATAAGAAGGGTGATAAAACTGAATGTAGCAACTATAGAGGGATATCCCTTCTAAATTCAGTGTACAAAATTTTCTCCAAAATCCTATTAAACCGTTTGACACCTTATGCAGAAGAATGTTTGGGAGAGTACCAAAGTGGTTTTCGCAAAGGGAGGTCAACCATAGAGCAGCTATCGGTAATAGCGCGTTTAATAGAGAAGAAATATGAATATCGCCAAAACATATGGCAAATGTTTGTTGACTTTAGGAAAGCTTATGACAGCATCCATAGAAATAGCCTGTACAACATAATGGAAGAATTTGGTTTCCCAAAAAAATTAATAAATCTAACCAAACTGTCTATGGAAGGAGTGAAGTACCAAGTCAGAGTAGAAAGTACTACGTCAGAAGCGTTTAATGTTGAAACGGGACTAAAACAGGGGGACGCACTATCCCCATTATTATTCAACATAGCCCTAGGAAAGGCAGTACGAGTTTTGCAAAACGAAGCAAGGGGAATAAGCGTGGATGAACATCATATAAAAGTGCTAGGTTTTGCAGATGATCTTAACATCATAGGAGAATCATTGGATGATACAGTGAGAGCTACTGAAGTATTAGAACACGCAGCAGAACGAATAGGGCTACACATAAACGCAGACAAAACAAAATTAATGGAACTATTGGACATGGAAACATCGCTAGATGTTTTAGAGACGTT
Source organism: Nasonovia ribisnigri (assembly GCA_027563435.1). Classification (NCBI taxonomy): domain Eukaryota; kingdom Metazoa; phylum Arthropoda; class Insecta; order Hemiptera; family Aphididae; genus Nasonovia; species Nasonovia ribisnigri. The sequence continues at coordinate 17,236 of JANEHU010000910.1, read as the reverse complement.
ATCATATGAAAAAGTCGAACAATTTCAGTATCTAGGCACACTACTTAATACTAAAAATGATTGGTCCTATGAGATCAGGTCGAGAATAACAAAAGCAGAGAGAGCGTTTTTCGCCTTGCTAAAGTTTTTTTAGTCTAAATTATTTTCAAAACGAACAAAAATAAGACTATATACATCAATCATAAGACAGTTACTGACATATGGTTGTGAAGTATGGACTACTACAAGTGTAACAGAACGACGACTAAAGACTTTTGAAAACAAAATATGGCGAAAGATATGCGGCCCGGTAAAAGATCCAAAGACAGGTCAGTGGCGTAGGAAGTTCAACCAAGAACTGAAGGAGGAATTAAAAATAGTATCAATAAATGGTTTCATAAAGAGTCAAAGGATACAATGGCTAGGACATGTCATGAGGCGGAATTCTGATGCAGTAACCAAAATGGTACTGAATTGGAAACCAGAAGGAAAAAGGTCACGGGGTCGTCCTCGGAAGAGATGGTTGGATGTTGTAGAAAAGGATCTGGAAGATCTTGGAGTGCAGGATTGGAGGGAGATTGTGCAGGATCGTGATAAGTGGAGGGATTTGGTGATGGCGGCGAAAACTCTTGGAGAGTTATGAAAGCCAGAAGAAGAAGAAGAAGAAGTATAAACAAGCAGGAGCGTAGCTATAGGATTTCTTTTAAAATATTAACTAGGTAAGAAACAACTTTATGTAGGTATTTACTATACCTATTTAGTATTTGAATATAATCTTAAATGCATTTTTCCTAACTCTGTAACTAGTATATACAAAATACCTCTAATTGTTAAATTTATAAGTTTATTGAACTATAATATTATATATTCGGTTGGAATTATGTATTTTTAATTTGAACTACATTATTTTATATATTAATGTCAGATTTTTACAATTTAACCTATTCGAATGTTTTATAATGTAGCTATATACATAATCAGATTTTTGTACAATAATAAATATGGATAATCCTGTGTTATACATAAACTATTGCAATGTAGTTAAAATTACACTTATAATTAAATATTTAAATAGAAAAAAGGAAAAATATTTTTTTTTAGTTGAAAATGTTTAATTCATCAAGCTACAGAACAAAGCGCAGACGAATTAACAACGAATTGCTGGCTTTAGAAAGTTCTGATGATGATGATAATGAATTGAATACACAAAATGTGACTGATACTTTTGTTTTGAATTCCATTGAATCTTCAAAAATTAGTCATAATAACTTTCAACAACAACCTCTTATACCTGTTTGGGAGGAAAACATTTTGGAAGTCATTGGATCAACCCAATCCACACTTATTAATTCTATTGAAAATACAAATTCTAATCTACAAGGTGATGTTAATGAAAGTCTTAAGAAGTGGGCTACAGATTTCAATATTCCACAAAACGCTCTTAATGCTCTGCTTAAAGTCCTTAAATATGATGCTGGTCTTTAATTTTTACTTAAAGATTCTCGTACATTACTTCAGTGTAAATCTACAAAAATAACAAATTTAAGAAATGTAGAGCCAGGAGGTCATTACTATCATTTTGGTTTAAGTGCTGGTATAATAAAATATTCATCTATTCTGTCTTTGCCTGATGTTATTAAAATAGCTGTAGGAGTTGACGGATTGCCTTTATCCAAAAGCAGTTCAAGTCAATTTTGGCCCATATTGGCTTACATAGTTCCTAATCATGAACATGTCTTTCCTGTTGGAATATATCACGGTCATCAGAAACCACAGAATAGTGATGACTTTTTAAAAGATTTTGTTTCAGAAGCTGTTTTCCTTACATCTAATGGTATTTATATTAATAATATAAAGAAAAATGTTGTAATAGAAGTGATATGTTGTGATGCACCTGCGAAGGCCTTCCTCATGAAAGTTAAAGGTCATTCAGGGTTTTTTTCTTGTACGCGCTGCACAATTAAAGGTGGATATCAACAAAGCCGTGTTTGTTTTCCTTACTTAGAAAATGGTAGCACTATTAGAACACATGATGACTATGAACAAATAAAACATGAAGAACATCATACATCCATTTCAACTTCAAGTATTTGTTCAATATTAAATCTAGATATAGTTCAATCATTTTCCATGGATTATATGCATTTAGTGTGCCTAGGTGTTATGCGTAAATTAATTCATTTATGGATGGGTAATACTAAAGGACCCATGAATGTACGATTACCTAGCTGGAAAATAAATCAAATTAACAATGCACTTAATAATATCAAGATAAACAGCATAACAAAAGATTTCTCTCGCAAACCACGAGCTCTTGAAGAAATAAGCCGCTGGAAAGCAACTGAGCTTCGTCAGTTTTTACTATATACTGGTATGGTTGTGTTACAAAATGTGTTAGCTGATGATTGTTATAAAAACTTTTTAATACTTTCTATCAGTATGAGAATTCTTTTAAGCCCCAATCATAAAAAAATTGTGAACTATGCTCAAAAGTTACTGGACCATTTTGTCAAAACATTTGAGCAATTATATGGATCACACTTAGTTTCTCACAACGTACACGGGTTATTACACTTAACTGAAGACTATAAAAGATATGGACCATTGGACAACTGCAGTACTTTCCCGTTTGAGAACTATATGAAGAATCTTAAAAGAATGCTTCGTAAACATGATAAACCGCTACAACAAGTTGTGAAACGATACGAAGAACAATGCCCTAGTAATATCAATGATCAAAATGAAACTAAATTTGACTTCAAAAAAGCCTAATTGCTATATTTTAACCAAAGAAGATGATGTGGTTCAAATTGATTCAATTATTAAATCAAACGATAATAATTTAGAGGCTATTACTGGACGAATGTACTTGATCAAGGACGACCTATTTGAAACTCCGCTGCAATCATCAAAAATCGACATTTTTCTGGTCAAGAATCTTTCGGAAAATACAAAAGAGAGGAAAATATCAGATATAAAAAATAAATTATTGTTCTTTGAATTTGAAAACCAACAAAATATTACAATGTCTATTCTACATAATTAATATATACCTAGTTATAATGTATGATAAAAAAATTTAAATAATTACTATAATTTAAATATTAACAAATTAGTATATTTTCATTAAAATTATTTTATTATTTATTTAGATATATTGTTAGGAGCCAGTGACCCGGAACAGTAATAGTTGATAGGAGCCAGTGACCCAAAACAACAGTATTAATGTATAACTAACATAGGGGGTGCGTCCGAAGGACAAGGCATGCAAAACAACCATTCTGGGAAGTAAAGGGCAACCGGTAAAACACGATATATGCAAATATCAAGAAAACAAGAAAACAAGAAAACAAGAACTATTATTCTATTTAGACAGCCGAAATATAATAATATATATATATATATATTATTATGTGTATAAGAATATATGCGCAAATATCTAATCTGCGAATACCGGATTACAAGGACAACACTGACAGGAAAGCGTGGGCATAAGCATTCTGAGAATAGACAAGCATCCGGCACGTGCGAGAACCCGGATGCGCGCTATCGGTGGCTGGGGGGAGACCAACGGGATATATAAGGGACCCCGAAACAGCCTGTATTTTAGACGTGATCTGACCAAGCTACTCTGAGCACCTTCTCGTCACTCTACTCTATGATTAAACTGGACTTAGAAATATTTCCATTAATCATAAATTGTACTTAGAATATTTTTGTTACATTTAATATTTTACGAATAAACGTTCAGTGTTTGAATAAATAAATTACATTCAGTAGAATTACAATCTGTCTACGATTATTTTACAATTGAGTCAAGCCTTTGACCATTTCATCTGGTAACCTCGCGAGTTGGCTACTATATTGTGGCACAGCCGAGTTCAAGTACAAGGAACTGGCTGGGGCTTACTACAATATTATACAAGTATTATGTGGTATAAACTTATTTTAATATAGGTATTCATTATTTATATATTGAATGTATGTTGTATATATTTATTTATTATTAAATATCTTTTTAAAAAAATGGATTTATTTCAAAATATTTCATTTTATAGTATGTGGACTGTTGTTAATTTTGAAGCTGATAATACGGTAGACGTTGTACCAGACTTTGGTTCAAGAATGGTTATTGTGAATGGCCTAATAAAACCAATAGAATGGATACCAAAACAACAATTAAACGTAGGATTAAACCTGACGAAATACATTTAAAAAAATATAAAGCAAGGACTATGTTGACCAACATTGGTAAGTATTATTTGATAAAATTACAAAAGAAAACTATATAGTAATCTATACAATATAATATAGATAATAAATAAGAAAATTAAAAAATTTTATTAGCTAACTTTCAAGAAGCTGAATCCAAAGCAACCAAGGCACAAGAAACTTCATAATTGTCATCTAATGAAGATCATATTAAAGCTACAAAAACTGTCAAAAGGACCAAAAATAACATATCCACAGAAACAGTTGTATCAAAATTACCAGATCCTCCAGTATACTTTGAAGAATCTGATAACGGTTTGTATTTGAAACTTTCTTAGCATTTATAATTTTTGTGTTATGACTTAGCGGTTTATTTTAATTTATTCAATTTATGGACTATTGTCTAATATAATATATATAACTATAATATAACATTATATGATATAATGATAATCAAAACAAAAACCCTCCGTCTAACTCCGTGTACAAATTAGCTAAGTAAAAAAAAGAAGAAAAAAAATCAAAAAAAAAATCATTGTATAACCAAAACATTTTTCGCTTCATATAGAATTTATAAAACCAGTAATTTCAAAACACTATAAAGATGTGATATCATAAATAAATGCTAAGTAAACTGAATTTAAGTATATTTAGTCTGTTTCGATAATTTATTTACTTGGCGAGGAAATTTTAGTATTAATATAGAGTATACAGTGTTATTATTGGTTGTAGAGTATTATTTTGATTAGTATAGAAATGTTCACTGTAATATTTTTAATTTATAATGTCTTATTGTCTAATTATTCATCCAGCGCCACGGTTCTTATATTGTATCGTATGAAGTAAAAAATTTCCTCGCCAAATAAATAAATTATCGAAACAGACTAAATATACTTAAATTCAGTTTACTTAGCATTTATTTATGATATCACATCTTTATAGTGTTTTGAAATTACTGGTTTTATAAATTCTATATGAAGCGAAAAATGTTTTGGTTATACAATGATTTTTTTTTTGATTTTTTTTCTTCTTTTTTTTACTTAGCTAATTTGTACACGGAGTTAGACGGAGGGTTTTTGTTTTGATATCACCAATTTTTATCATTTATACCTCAATACATTTTTATTAATTTTGCTTCTCGAGGATTAGCATATAAATGTCTTTGCCACCTCTAGGCCATCTTTCTTTATTAGAAGTGAGATCATTACATCTGAACCAAAGGTTTGATTTTTTTATTAAACTTGTATAATGACCATGATGTAATGATTCCCCGTGATGACAAATCGCAGAACATATTCTATACATTTTTTCATCAACTTTTAAAGATGTTGTTGACAAAGATATTAATGATACATTATGCATTTTTTCTTGTAACTCATTCCATAATTGTAGTTGTATACACAAATATTGTCTTGTACTAGATACGTTCATTACTTTCGAATGGTTTCCTGTGATCCTACAATTACTACAATTTATTTCAAGTATTATTTCTTTGCTAAATTCATTAAATAATGAATTTAATGTAACTTTATTCTCAGTAACTGCTAGAGGTAATATATAATTTGGCGTTTTATTGGTTCTAACATCATAGCAATTTAAACATGTTAATATCGATATTAATTCATGTTTTAGACAATTTTTAAGTGAATCACTATGACAAAGAAGGGCATTGATAAATTCAGCTGCATCTTGTTGCTGAACATGATTAAAATGTTGTCCTAAAGATCGTCTTAAAGGAATACTGTTAAGTGGGTTCTGTTGTGATAAATATGATTTAGCTAATTTAGTCAAAGCAGAATGTTCTTCATTTTGTACTAATTGGTTTATTATGTAATGGCAGTTAAAAATCATTTGTAGTGATGCGTTTGCATAACATGATACTCCATCATAATTTGTAAAACCTGGTAATAGTAAAAGTTGATTTGGTAATTGATTTATGAATTGTTTTTGTTGAACATCTTTTATAACATTTTTAGTTGGATTCACCCAAGGTAAATCCTTAATTTTGTTGTGCTTTTTTAAATTAATGTCTATTAACTTCAAATCAGGACGATATTGTTTTTTCAGACGGTTATACTCATTAATTGCTGATGTTTGAGCTTTAATATTTACAGGATCAAAGTTAATTAAATGTAAACCGTTTAAACTAGTGACCCTAGATAGGGCTACATAAGTTTGTCCACACGAAAATATAGTATTACCTACATCAGCAATGCAACATTCTAATGACATACCTTGACTTTTATGTATAGTTATACCATATGCTAGAGTTATTGGAAATTGATTTCTATAAATAAATGCACCGGGGAAAACCTCAAATTTACTTTTAACTCTGTCAATGTCAAATTCTTTGTCTTTTACTGCTATTTTTATTTTTATTGGAATTCCACTGAACCCATCATATATCACCTGTTTTACCATCCCGATAGCTCCATTGACTAATCCAAGTGTGACATCTATATTTCTTATAATCATAACTTTACAATTTAATTTAATTTTAATATTTTTTTCTAATCCTGCAGTACGTGAACTATCTGAATTTAATAATGCAAGTTTTTTTATAGCTTTACATTTTGATGCTGGTTTAGCATCTACAGAATCTTGTGCTTCAAGATTTATGATTTCTGTAGGTAATAAATTTAAAAAGCCTTTATTAAGTTCTTTACAATGATTTCTAGTTGGTAAAAGTACTAATGTTGATTCAGGCAAACTTGATATCAAATTATACAACTCTACAATTACAGAAATGTTTTTATTATTATTATTATTGATTTTGAACTTAATTTTTCTTTTGTTAATTAATTCAATATCATCAGATGTTACTGCATTAATTCTTACCCTTTCTAAAATAGATGCATAAACGGAATCATTTTTTTGACGCATATTTTCGATTAATTCGTCGTAACTAAATAAATTTTGCCATATGTTTAACGTACCAAGTGAATGCGTGTACTTATCAATTTGATTTTTTTTCAAAGAAATAAAAGGAGATTCTTCATTCACTGGTGGAAGTTGTAGTAAGTCTCCAAACATTAATAAATGCATGCGTCCAAACCACCCATCATTTATATCTCCGGTATCAAATATTTCACATAATCTTAAATTAATATAAGTTAGTGTTATATTTGAAATCATGCTAATCTCATCTATTATAATTAATATCACATTTTCCATGGCTTGCCTAATTATTTTTAGAACATTATTTGATAATGGTCGATATGGTGGAGTATTTCCATGCTCTACTGGTAATTGTAATAACCTATGAACAGTCATACCTTGAATATTGAATGCAGAAATGCCAGTAGGTGCAGTTACAGCAACATCTTTTTTAATTTTAGTTTCTATGAAAGCTTTCACAGTTTTTATTAAATATGATTTCCCTGTTCCACCAACTCCAGACACAAAATGGCGCATTGGAGAATTATCGTGAGAAGTTAATTTACTTTTTACAAAGTTAAAGACCCTTTGTTGATCGGAATTCATGTTTGAGATTAATTTCTCGAGGTCTTCATTTGTACTTTTAATCCTTAATTCTTCCATAACTTCTTGAACTTCTGATATTTGAAACCTATCATCAACGCTATCATCAATATGTGTTTTTTTGTTCTTTTCTAATAAATCCTCAATAATCGTGTTCATATCATCTTTTGATTTTCTTAGGTACTCTAATCGTTCATGATAGTGTAATGCAGATTCAATTTTTTCTCTACAACTAATAAAAACCTCGAAATATGACTTATGACACCCAATAATCTCAACTTCTTGGCGCCAAGGTTGAAATAGCATTAATAAAGAATGAAAATAGTTTTCTGGTTCTGATTGAATATTGTAAATTTTATGTTTTATGAGATAAGGTCGAGTTCTTTCTTTAATATAACCATAATTAGAATATTCATAATATTTTACATTTTTACTAACCGGTTTAGTTTTAACTATGTCATATAGTCGTACAAAGTCAAATAAACAAATTGTTTCCATATCAGATGGCCGATTAGGGTAATGCGTGTCGACTATTGAAGGGTAAAATATATCAATCTCATCATTGCCTAGTTTTTCGATATCAGCTTTAGATTTTAATCTTCTGTTTCTAATAATATTTATATCTAACCATTTAATAGTAGTTGATGGATCTGTACCAAACAATGGTATGCCAAGTAGAGTGTCACTTGCCTCTAGAGAACCACATTCTCGATTATTAAGTGATCTAAGAGCCACATTCCATAATTTACTAGCAAGTGACTTAGTATTATTAATAACTTCAAACGATTGCGCTGAATTTGACTTTTCTGGTTTGGTTTGATATTTGGTTACGTATGAACTTAAAGCACATGATTTTTCACCAATAAATTGTAAATCCATGTTACCATTCCAAGCTAAAAGTATAGCAGGGTTATAATCATTAATATAAATCTCATTTTTAGAACGAGGTAAATCATATAATCTACTTTTCGATTTAAGACTCCTTCGGCCAGCAATTGACGTTGCCACATCTTTCATTATAAAATGATCGGTTTCAGTTCGGGGGAAACCAAATCTACAAGAACTAACAGTTTGGGTTCCTGTTTTTTTACTCCTCATACAATAACTATTATGTTTGTGCGTTTGGTACATTTCAATTCTTTCTGAAATAGTTGGGAAATCATGTTTATTTGGTTTGTGACAAGTAATTGTATTCGAAATAAATTTGACGACTTCATCGGTTGTGTTTTCACCTATAATAGGAGCCCCTTCAATCCACAAAAGTATATGAAAGTGTTGTAAGCCTCTTGTTTGATACTCTCTTCTCCAAGCGTAATGTGATACTTTTCCTAAAGGCGCGTCTTCGGAAGTTATAAAATCCAACATAGCTTTAAACTCATTATCTACAATACGTGAAGTTGACACAGGGTCTAAAGAAATTAAATTAGATGTAGATTTTCCATTTCCTACATCGCTATTCAGTTCTCTCAAGTAAAAATCTAGTCTTTGCCAATTATACTCACCGGGACTTAAAGTGAGGAAAAATGTTACTGGTCCATACCATGTTATCATTGTTTCTATATCAGATCTTGGATTCAACCAATATTGACTTGTATTTCTTAACTTTGCGAAAATAGTCGTAAGATTTCCTTCTAGTTCATTGTTATTAAGTAACTCCAAGCATTTAGAAGCCGTAAGTTTAGTTCTCATATTAATGGTATTGTAGTAAACCGACGAGGTCGCTTTACTATATATATATTATATAAGTATTCTAAATTTGACAATAACAAAACTAGAAATTCGAATTAGAATTAGGCACGTAGTAAACCGACGAGGTCACTTTACTATATATATATATTATATAAGTATTCTAAGTTTGACAATAACAAAACTATAAATTAGAATTTACGTGCCTTGCTCTTAAGAATAACAAATTCCTTTTTCCAAGAATCCACCTCCTAGACCCTACCGTGTACACTCAGGACGTACCGAGAACCATATAAATACGGGTCTCTGTCCGTCTTAGAATTAGAATTAGTCTACCATCCCATACTTGTAAGACTTAGTTTGGTCGTTGAGCCTGGTCCTCAACATCGCCGCCACTCTAAGTCTATTCCCAGTAAATTTTATTTTTAGTAACTAATTTCTCGGGCAGTCGCTTAGACGCTCTGTCCTCAAATTTATATATGTAACTTTTCAAACATTATACTTAATAACTTTAATAAAACTTATTATAACTACTACGGCGTAACTTGTTACTCTGTCAAACCTTCTCCTATGCAACACGTCAACGTCGTTGATTCAAATATAAGCGTTAGTGAGGGATCACTACACGTCTTTTGGTGTCAGGTGTGGGGTCACCTGAAAGAAGAATTTTGGTATCCAACCCAAAATCGAGTACATCAGCGGACCTCGAGTTCAACCACGTTACTGACATACCATACGGAAGAGGAAAAGCCGAGCCAAGCCACCAACTTCACTCAACACAGCCAAGCGGAGCATCAAGACGAGCCAGCAGAGCCGTCAGCACGCATAATAGGACCAGACCAAGGACGCAATGGAGTTCAATTTGTAAGTTGTCATTTTTAGGCAATTATATATAGTTTATGTCTGATAATCCTAATCAGTGTTGGGCAGTAGTTAATTATAACCCACAAACTTTACGAACAACCGTCATGAGTACTACATTAGGGATTGACACCGCCTTGCGCGGCATACCTAACTTTAACGGGGGTTCTGAGGCAGACTTGTCTTCGTATATAACAGAATGTAATTATGTTATGGACAATATCCATGAGAATCTTAGGACGATAGTTTTTCAAAATATTCTATCCAAACTAAAGGGGGACGCATACCAGGCTGTGCGTTACCGAACTTTTAACAACTGGGCGGAACTTAAAAGCCACCTTCGTACCGTATTCGGGGCAACACATTCGATTAACTATTTACAATCCCAGCTTAGCAATATAAAACAACGTTCCGACGAGGACGTACGTAGTTTCGCTGGACGAACCGAACGATGTTACCACGAATTAGTAGGGGCATTAACTGCAGGGTTAGAACCAGCAGCCGCCGCAGCAGTAGCCACATCGCATAAGACGGGGGCGCTGACTGCATTTGTTAACGGAACTCGATCGGAAATTAGAGCTTTGTTACGTGCGCGTGACGTATCCTCTCTCGAAAAAGCAATTACTATCGCAATTGAAGAAGAGCAGGACTTACAACATATTAACCGACGATTTAACAATAACAAAACTTTCACTAAAAATAACTCGAATAAGAAAAATATTAAATGTAATAAATGTAGCAAAATGGGTCATTACGCGAACGAGTGCCGTAGTAACGCGAGCACCTCGTCAGCTCCAAATTTCAAAAATCCCATAAATAATCGCGACGATAAATCTACTATTTCAGTCAAACGCGAATATCAGGACCAGGTTAGGTTTTGCGCGTACTGTAAAAAAAATAACCACAACATTAAAGATTGTAGGAAACGTATTTATAACGAGAAAAATAGAAGCGAAAACGAAAACGCGAATTCCAATACGGGAACTCGTACGGTCAAAGAAATTACACAAAACAACGTACGAGTAGTCACCGATTTTAACGAGGAACACATAACCTGTGTCTCGCATAATTTCAGTCCACGTAATATTAAATTACTAATTGATTCAGGAGCAGAAATGAATCTTATTAAAATCACTGCACTTGACGGGCAGGTAGTCGTGAACGAACACGAAAAACGCACTATTAAAGGTATAAACGAAATACCTATATTTACTGTAGGCACCGTAGTCACGACTATGCAAATTAACGAAGTAGACGTCCTCATAAAATTCGACGTCGTATTCGGCGACTTTCCTACTACAGAATCAGGTATCATAGGTCGTAATTTTTTAAAACAAAACAAGGTCATTATGGACTATAGCCAAAACGTACTGACCATACCCGAACCAACTGGTTTTAAGGAAATTATATTACCGCCGCGTAGTAACTGTGTGTTATTAATCAAAAACGACGAAAACATTTCTCATAAAAACATAACCATTAAAAAACAAGACGTGAGCGAAAACGTCATTATTGCCAACAGCGTTAGTCCAGTAAATCGCGATACGATTATTAGTAATATCATAAACATTTCTGAAGAGCCTTTTGTCATTGAGGAACTAACCACACAACATATTGAGTGGGAACCTTATCTTGACACAGTTTTAACTGTTTCTTCTGATGACACAGAAACAAACGATCGCATTACATTGTTAAAAAACGAAATTAAAACGGACGACTTAAACCGCGAAGAACGGGAGCGTATACTAGATTTATGCTGCGAATACGCGGATCTTTTCTATTTGCCGGGGGACTATTTAAGCGCCACCGATGTCGTCACGCACGAAATTAATACACCGCGTTGTACGAAACCAATTAATATACGACCATACCGTTTACCTTGGGCGTATCAGGAAGAGATCGAGAAACAAATTAAAGAAATGAAACATAACAATATTATACGTGATTCCAAATCACCATTTAACTTTCCACTCGTAGTAGTAAAGAAAAAGAATTTAGACTCGACAGGTAAACCCAAATTACGTGTCTGCGTAGATTTTCGGAAACTAAACGAAGTAACGGAAAATGAAGCTTACGGACTTCCAAACTTACTTGAGATTTTAGAATCATTAGGGGCATCCAAGTATTTCAGTACACTAGATTTGGCAAGTGGGTATCACCAATTACATATTAATCCCGCGGATACTCATAAAACTGCCTTTTCCACAAAATCTGGTCACTACGAATTTTTGCGCATGCCATTCGGGCTGAGCTCAGCTCCAGCCACATTCACACGAGCGATGAAATCTGTTCTTATGGGTCTCGAGGAAATGTGCACTGCATATTTAGACGATATCGTAGTACACGGGTCTAGTTTAAATGACCACCAGAAAAAACTCGAACAAGTTTTCAATCGACTACGCGTACACAAACTTAAGTTACAGCCACAAAAGTGCTCTTTCTTACGGAAAGAGGTTATCTATTTGGGGCACGTAATTAATGAAGACGGGGTGTCACCTGATCCGAACAAATTAAAATGCATTCGTGAATATCCAAAACCGAAAAACGCAAAAGACATTAAATCTTTTCTTGGACTACTTAACTATTACAGACGTTTCGTCGATAACTTTGCCAAGATTGCAAAACCACTAACTTACTTACTTAAAAAAGACGTACCATTTCAATGGACAGATAATTGTGAACATAGCTTCGAAGAACTTAAAAAAGCTTTAATGAACCCGCCTTTACTAGTTTATCCAGATTGGGAAAAGGGGGAGTTTAACTTAATGACCGACGCGAGCCAATACGCAATAGGAGCAGTCTTGTCGCAGGGGGAAGTTCCCAAAGACCAACCTATCGCTTACGCAAGTAGGACATTAAACAAGGCCGAATGTAATTATAGCGTTGTTCAGAAGGAATTATTGGCCATTGTATGGGCCGTGAAATATTTTAGACCATACTTATATGGACGACATTTCAATATAATTACCGACCATAGGCCCCTAACGTACCTGTTTGGAATTAAAGACGCCTCATCGCAACTAATGCGTTGGCGCTTACAACTCGCAGACTACGATTATACAATTACTTATAGGGCCGGTCCGGAACATTCAAACGCCGACTGTTTGTCACGCATACGAATAGTTCAACCGGGTTCAGATAATACGAATAACGAGTTCAATGAATTCCGTGCCGCGGAGAGCAAACCGATTTTTAATTCAAAAGTTTTAGAAGTAGAAGGTGACATTGGTAAGGTCACTGAAAGCGAAAATATTATAGTCACGATTCCCGAAGATAAAATAATTACACATTCGGCGATACGTGAAATCATAAAAAAAATAGATCTTAATGCAATAAAATTCACTAATGAAAACCGATTCTATATGCACACTGATGGACCAAAACCACTTATATTTTACGGCATCTCGAAAACTCATACAACACCGCTCGAGGCGGAGGTTGTTTACCAAACGTTACAAAATATACGAGATTTTTGCATTACGAATAAAATTAATTCATTCTCCACGGTCAAACTAGATGGACCTACCTCATTAACTAATTACTTGAGAATTCGGACTATGTTTCGTTACGCATTTCGAGCAACCGACATCGTAATAAAGATATATACGGGTGAACGTTTTACAGACGAGGAAAAACAACAAATAATTTACGAGCACCACAATTCGCCTCTAGGCGGACACTCCGGTGTATCACGCACGTTAAAACGACTAAAACTCAATCATAACTGGCGCAACATTAAAAAAGACGTTAAACGTTATATTAAACGCTGTGAACTTTGTCAAAAGAACAAGTCCCATGTAAAAACAAAACAACCTATGATAATTACTAGTACAGTAGTTAAACCTTTCGAACGAATTTGTCTCGACATAGTAGGGCCTTTACCTAAAACCTTAATGGGGAACATATATATACTCACACTGCAGGACGAGTTATCTCGTTACGCACTTGCTATCGCACTTTCTTCCACTGACGCTCAGACCATAGCTCAAGCCTTTGTCGAATGTTTCGTATGTACTTACGGAATTCCCAAATCAATTCTAACCGATTGTGGAACAAATTTCCTATCCGATATTTTCAAAGGTATGTGCAAACTCTTAGACGTCAAGAAAATTCAGACAACTGCATGGCATCCGCAGGGAAACGGATTCTTAGAACGTTCCCATAAAACACTAAAAGCTTACTTACGATCCTTTGTGGACAAAGATAGCAATTGGGATAGACTTTTATGTTACGCTACGTTTTGTTATAACACGACGGTGCATACGTCGACTAATTTTACACCATACGAATTAGTATTCGGGATGAAACCAACTATACCGTCAGCTTTTCATAAGGAACCCGAACCACAATATAATTACGATAACTACGTTTTTGACCTTAAGCGGGTTATGCAAGAAACACATAAAATCGCACGGGAAAATCTTATAAAGAAAAAAGAAACTAACAAAACATATTACGATAAAACTATAAATGCTATTGACTTACACGTAGGTGATAAAGTGCTCATTAAAGAGCAAAATAAGAAAAACGCGCTTAGTCTAAATTGGCTAGGGCCGTTCGAAATTCTATTGGTACACGATAACGAAAATATAACAATACAAAAAGGTCGTCGTGAATACCGCATTCATAAGAATAACGTCAAACGATATTATAACGATGAAGCTAGCGAATAAAAGCTCATCGTATTTTTATTTAAACATTAAATTACTATAAATTTCAATCTTCTATCAAATTCTTTCTTATTATTCTAGGGACAAACAACGCAACTTTATAAAAACTTTCCGTACAACGTTACTTTTACAGCATCATAACAACGAAATATTAAATTTCGACGAGATACCACGCTGTATGTTAACGCACATTGACACGGCAAACAAAAACTTATTGCAACCATATTCGCCTACGGAACTCTTGGACATAACACATGCGATTAATCATTTTTCGCACGATTTAACCAAAACGCTAAGACCTCTACGTAAGCCGCTTTGTACTTACGTAAGAACATTTTTAGAAAACACGGAAGAACCAACTGACATACTCAATTATATACGTATACATAACCATGGTTCTAATTAATATTTCAATAACCTTTTCTTTCTATAACCACAATAACCGTCTTATTTTACTTATTCTATTTTTTGCATTTTCAATTACATTCGGGCATGTATCATGTTCCTATATATACCTATTTATTTTCTAGTGAACCACCCAAGTTCGCAATTGTGGATTTCGAATTTACGAACTTAGGCAAAAACAACTTAATACTAATATCCGGCGCCATCCTAGGACGTTACGAACCAATCGTAACGAAACTCGAGGGTAGGGCGTTAAAACTTAATACCAAACAACCAGTAACCGAAGAGGAATGGAAAGCAATGGTACGCCACCTTGTTAAAATTTTCGCGAAAAAACCGAAAACTCTATTCCCAATATTGGCGCAAATTCACGATTCGGATCACACAAACCGTCCCAACCTAAACGCACCCGCGATACAAACAATGTTGAACAAATACGACGCTCTAATAATGTGGGAAGGTTCAACCGACCGCAAAATATTAGAACTGTTAAATATCAACGTATTGATGTTAAATTTACGCGGATGGGACGTAGACAATAATGGTCATTTCGCATTACAACTTACCGACATGACCCTCAAGAAGGTATTTTGCGCCATACCACTGGGAAAAGTCGAAAAACAAGGGCGAGCGCTTAACCTAAGCGAGGCTCATTCGATACTGTGCAAGGGGGATCATGGTGCTCCGGAAGCACATAACCCCGAAACAGACGTCCTATGGACCCGTTGCCTATTCGGAAAACTGCGTTTAAAATATCGAGAGTTGATTGATGATATGGTATTCAATTAAACATTTCGTTAATTTTATTATTATTATTTTTTTATACATATTTATCTCATATTAATTTTGGAAAAGGGTTGCATTTTATTTACATTTTATTTACATTTTATTTACATTTTATTTACATTTTATTTTTATTTTATTTTTATTTATATTTGATTATTTTACTTTTTCTAATTTTTTGTTAATACTACTAAAGATTTTCAACGTAATAGACTAATAAGTTGAAACAATTTTCAGACTTTTACTCATAACCATACCGTTCGCATCGGGGACATTTCGATACACCGACGAACAATTAACACAACATTCCGGTCTTTACTACGAAAACAGGGGACCTTTGAAACTTATAACATCTCAATGGGATCTTACTGCATACATTAGTCTTACTAAATATAATGAAGAATTCGAATACATAAACACCGTAATAGACCAAACAAAAGTATTGTGTGCTGAACACATGCACGATCCGGTTACGAATAACTTTAACTGTAACAACCTACTTTTAACAGCAACCTCTATAGTTGACAATTTATATAATAAAAAGACACAAGTCTTAGATTCGATTGGTCACATAATTACTAGACGTAGTGCTTTAACTAAACTCGTGACAAAAGCAGCTAAATTAATATACGGAATATGTAATTTAGAATGCATACAAAAATTTAATTTTAATATAGCCGTAGCCCAAAACACATCACAATCTAAACTAATAAAAGAACAAATTAAAGTAGTACAACTACAACATAATTTAGTGTCACATAATAATGTAACTATGTTACCATTTACATTAACTGTAAACGAATTAACAAACATTACCAAAGAACAACAAATAAAAAATTATTTGACAAAACATTTTATACACGTTAGCTTATTAATTACAAAACACATGGTAGAAACAAACACACTATTAGAAATAATACAACAAGCTAAAATGGGAATTATACACCCAAGCTTAATAACTCCCAAAGAGTTATTAGAACATATCAAAGACATTAAAGTATCATTACCTGGGGGCACTGATTTACCAACTGATTTCGACATACAAAACATTTATGAATTAGTAAGGCTCTCAGACATAGCTATATATTATTCAAATGACAACTTAGTGTTTATAATTTCATTACCTTTAATTTATCAAAATAATTTTATTTTATATAACT
>JANEHU010000909.1:0-26079 GCA_027563435.1 Nasonovia ribisnigri | reverse complement strand
TATGGTAGGTTGTAGGTAGGTGTATAAGTAAATTAAAAAAAAGTTTAAAATGATCACAGACCCAATTGTTGGGAAGAAATGTAATTCAGTTCAAATGCATAAATATATAAAAGCACAGTTACAGTTATATCGATAACACCATTATAACGCACGAATACAATTAATTATAATATTTACAATTTCTATGCATATGGGTATGCTCATGCTTATGCATAATGCAATATTGTAATTTTTAATGGATTTAATGTTTGTTTGTAAAGCTACATTCAATCTAAATACGTTCTAATATCAAATAACAACGATTCCAAGTAATCGTGATTGGAAAATGGTTCCATTTAGCTTATAATATTTCTCGGCTTTTAGGTATGTTTTAGTTTGGTTAAATGCCTATAATATCTGCATTTCGTACCAAATAATTAAATATTTATTCGATATGTATATGTTATATTTTTAATTAATTTCCAAGTTGTAAATTCCAATTCTTATTTCTTTATATTTTTGCCTGTTTTAAAAACATTTTCAAACGAGATTTCTTTCAAAGCAACAACTGCAGCTAATGGAATCGCATGGATAATAAATATAAATACGCATTTTAAACGTACTCTTTTGTAGTAAACATCTTTTTGTATTATTTAATATCCCGAAAATAAACATAAACATTAAATTTATCGATTGCGTCTAATTATGTGCTCGTTATTGTAGAGCTGAACAATACATAACTATAAGTAGTATTTATAATAGTATTTATGTATATAATATATTATAAGAAAACATGTTGTCGAGATAACAATAATTTGTTTTATATTTTGTCAAAGGACAATGTCTGGCTTTGTCAGGCTAATAATTAACATAGAATGTGTGATTAACGAATTCTTTGGACCTTTTATATAGTTTTACGTATATATATTTGAAACTTTTAAATATTAATAGGTAAGTATATTCAAAAGAAACGCCTAAACAGTAACCATAACGGTTCTGCTAGAACAGATCGAAGTTTGTACAAGAAATCACCCTGGTTACCATCACGACCAACAGACTTAATATTGCGAATGGAACATAAGCATTGGTAGACGTCATTAATCGAGAAATAGGCATTAGACGGGAGTGGAAAGAGGCAGATAGGATGTAATGTTTGGGATGGAGTCGGTGAAGGCTGGGTGAACACAGAAGAAAAATATGAAGCAAAAAGGTTAGCGGAATCGGAATGAGATGTACTCTGTATACCATGGAATGAAACACATGCAGGTATAGGTCGAGAAGAGTGGTTTTTTCTAATGAAACTCCAAAAATATCGTGGGTTGCGTAATAAGGAGGACTCTGTATGTGAGACAAAATGACGGTAGCATTGTTTGGAGATGAATTTAAATTTAGCGCGAAGAAATGAAAAATGCTTGTAATCTGTTAATAGCTGAGATAACTTAAATTTGCCATGTGCGCGAGACTTAGCAAACACTAGTTCTTTGAGCTCCGTAGTGTACCACGACGGAAAAGTGGAAGGGTGAAAAGAGATTTTAGGAACAAAAGTTAAAATTGAATAATGGAGAGCATCAAGGAAGACAGACATGTAATCATTAGGGGAGTATGACAAAAAGGTACTTTTCCAATTGAAATAGTTAAAGAAATTAGTGATCTGCATGTAATCTGCCTTGTTAAAGTTATAAAATGATTTGAGGGGAGCAGATTGTGGAGAATAAATGGGGAGATTTATAGAAAGTGAGAGAGGTGGGTGGTACGTGTCGGCAGGCACGGCAGGGTCAAGAGCTTGTTAATATGAGATTAAGAAGGGAGTGGTGGGAATTTATTATGTAGTTATGTTGGAAGAATCCATGAATGGCAAGTCTTTCAGGAATGGATGTATATTCAGAGATTGTTTGAGATAGGAAACATAGGTCATGTGCATCATTTGACCATGAAATAAATGGTAGATTATAATCACCAGTGAGGATAAAACTATGGTTTGAGTATTTTTGAACAATAAAATTAATAGCATTTAGATGAGTAGTGTAAAGCTCAATGGGTGACGAAGGTGGTATATAAACACTGCAAATTATAATATTTAAGGAGTTATAAGAGAAGTTGACAAATAATTGCTCAACATTATTATGAGGTATAATAAGGGGGGAAGAGGCCATTTCATTACGCACCACTACTAACACACCACCACCGCGATTACAGGAGCTGGTTTGTGGAGATCTGTCACATCTATATATATTATATATTGTAATTATTGAGACCAAGCTCAGAAGAGTAAAAACTGTTAATGAGCCAAGTTTCCGAAAGAGCAATAAAGAAATAGTTGAAACATGAAGTATTACAATTGAAGTTTACAAGATTAGTATGAAGGCCGCAACAATTCTGGTAGAATCCATTGATGTTGGTAGTGATGGGGGTGTTGGTGTAGTCTATACTTGAGGGCGATGATGTCCTCGGATGTCGTTTTTTGAACGGGAAATTATGCACGGGGAACCATTTTTGAACGTGATGGTTAGGTTTTGTTCACCTGCGGCAACCCGACGATCTAACTCAAGGTGACAGGTACGAAGTTGTTGACGTTCTAGCAAAGTTTTGTCACGTACAATGCTGGTGAGTGGAAGAAGGGACAATTTTTGGATTTTAGTTTGACGATAGGATGCAAGAACAGTAGAAGCAGCTTCACTGGAGCCAAAAATAACTTTTAGAGGTCGAGTAGTGGATGAGGTAGGTTTACCAAGACGAATCAATTTTAAATCAGTGTGTAAATCGGTAGAGAGTTTAGAAAATATATCGCGTACTGAGAGCTTGTCGTCGTTTATTTTAGAAGGGAGATCGCTCGACGTGGATTCGGATAGATTATATTACGATACAAAAATGAAAGGCAGTGGCTACCAATCTGCTGTTTATTATAGGTGTCATGTGCGTCGCTGTAATTATAGATGTTTTATTTAAATTCAATGAATTATGATATTATTATGATATTATTACTAATGAAAAATGATTCAGACAGAGCACGGTCTGTCAGCCTATATCACCATATATATTATTTGATAAATTATATTTATATTGCCATTAAAGTAATTTATTTTACTAATATTAAATATACAGTAGGTTGAATTACTTTTTGTTGAAAATATTGCATAACTGAAATCATTATTCTTCGTTATAATATTATATTTCGTCCAAATGTCCATTTAAAATGACTAAATAGCTAAAATAATTCAAATATTTCAAAAACGTTATCATGCAGAAAATATTATTATCCTTAAAAAAAAATTTGGTGAACATATAAAGTATCTACGGTTGTTCATTTTTGAGTTACACCAAAAAAACAATATTGACTTTATCAAAAACTTGTTTTGATTAAAAATACCTGTTTTTCTTTATTTCTAATTAAAATTTTTAGTACCCCAAAAAGTGATGATACATACACACACATACCTACACATATAAAATATATCATTGTAAAATCAATACATTCATCGGTCAGCTTATAATCTAAAATAAAAATCATTTATTAGTTATAACTTTAATATTACATAAAATGTATATCTATACATATAAGATCCAAATACCACTGACTCACTGAACGCTGTAACTCAAAAACTACACAACGTACAAACTTTAAATTTTGAATAGAGGTTCTTCTAATATATTCACCGTGCAATAAGAAAGGATTTTCTGAAACTCACATTTTAAATAGATGTTCAAACAGTGATCTTGAGGTTCACGAGGGAAATTCGATATTGGTTACAGTCAACAGTATAGAAATTAGTATTTATTTATTATTAATTTCCATCGAGTTATTGAACTTTTTTTGCGATCCAACGTCGTCAGATTATTTACCACGGTGGCTAAGTTGCACTTACTGCAGCGAGTCACACCCAATAGGAGTTGAATAATCATAATTTTTTTAACAGTTGCCAATTTTTGAGGGCAACAAAGTGCATGGGTTCAGCTAGTTTATATAAAAATTCAATCATATACTAATAATAATAGAAATAATAACTTTATTGCAACAATACGAGACAAAACAAAATTATATATAATTTAACAGTGTAGTAGATCTTGCAGCACCCCCTAAAAGCTTAGCTAGTAATGGGGAGCGAGTCCTTATAGCTTAAGAATACAAAAACCTAAAAAAAAATTTTATGGTCAAAAACATAATATTTGATTGGTTAAAATTGCAATATTTGTATGGTGTTAATTATGTATGATTACTATTTAAATTTATATTAAAATTTTCTATATTGTAATTTTAACCAATAACTATGTAATTTAACACAAAAACTAATAACCTTTGTTGTTGATGATGTTTTTTTAAGTTCAATAAAAAAAAAAAAGGGCGGGTAAGTGTATGTCGCTCTGCTGTACAGACGTACAGTAGGTTACAAGTGAGTCACTGTAATGGATTGTGTTAGATTTTAATCCAATGATATAATATCATTGAATAAGAAAAACGATTCTGAGCGAAGACGGTCAGTCAGTCTATAATATCTTACTAAGTCTAAATGTATTTGATGATATTATTGTGAATAAAGTAATTAATTTTAGTATTATAGGCATTAGTATTTACTATAGTTGGTTAAATTCATTTTTCTCAAAAAATTATATTTTAAAATGCCATTGCGTGTATATAAAATATAACAATATATTCTAAAAGTTTCATATACCAACAAATAATATTTTAAATTATATCAAAATAACTAAAATCATTATTCTTGGTTTAAATATGAAATTTTGTCTAAATTTGAAATTAAAATGTCTGTAAAAAATAAATGTGTTGATATATTTTTTAGATTTTTTGGTTACAGTATGATTTATTTATGAGAATTTTTGTTTTACATTTTCAACACTTAGTTATAAAAACTGAACATTTTATAATTTTTTAATTACAATGATTTATAATTTTCGAGATTTTGACAAATTTTGTCAAAATTCGAACTTTAAATGCTTATAAAAAAAAAATCGTGCCTATGTATTTTTAAAATTTTTCAACTGATGTTGTAACAATATATAAGAAAGCTTGTATTAAATTTTCAGACTTTTTGGCCCACCAAATAAAATTTTATTGACAATTATAAAAAAAAAAACTAAAAAAATTGAAAACTAAAAATGTCTGTAAACAGCTCAAAACAAATCAAAATATTTTCAAAATTGAATGGTGTATAGAAAATGAGAATATAAACATTTAGTGAAATTTTCATGCATCTACAATTATTCGTTTTTGAATTACAACCAAATAAGAAAAACGCTACATGAGAAATCGAGTGAATATCCTATGTTGTAAAATTATGAACTTAAAACACTCATAAAAATTTATTTTTAATTGCTTTTAGATATTTTATTTTTGATAAAAGTAGAAAAACTTACGTTAAATCTTGTGTTAAAATTTAAAACCTTAGATTTAAAAAAAAAAATTTTTATGAATTTTTAACTCTAAATAATTTTCAAATTTTCGTCATTTTTACGTATTTTGTCAAAATTTCAACTTTGAATGCTTAGAAAAAAAAATTGTGACTACAGATTTTTAATATTTTTCATGTGCCTTTGAAACAATATATTAGGAGCATTCTATTAAATTTTCAAGAATTTTTAATGAATAAATAAAATGTTATTGATTTTAAAAAAAAAAAAAACCAAAAAGATTGGAAATTTAAAATGTCTGTAAACAGCTCAAAATAAGTCAAAATATTTTGAAAACGGTATGGTATATAGAAACTGCTTATATAAACATTCAGTAAAAATTTCATGTATTTACCGTAATTTTTTTTAGACTTACACCAAAAACCAAAATCGATTTTATCGAAAATCAATGTTGCGTAAAAATTCCCGTTTTTTCCTTAATTTTCCATTTGTTTTTCACGGTACTTTTGAAAACTACTGGAAAATGTTTACTTTTGACCCCCCAAAGTACCAACTAGATTCACTTTCCTATCAGAAAAGGTACTATTGAAGAAAATCTAAGCACTTTTACTGTCCCAAAACGTGATGACAGACACCAAAAAAAAAAAAATAAAAAATAAAAAAAAAACCCACATCATTGTAAAACCAATACATTCATCGCTCCGCTCAGAATCTAAAATAAAGTGAATAAATTAATATTCCTTTTCAAAATTGTCTTAATATTGTTTTTCATTCTATATGATATTAAATAGTTTTGCTTCTAAGACTGGGGAAGAATATCTGCGTGAAACAATCTAAAAATATACAATAAATAGTAAGTTAGTAGGTAGGTACCAAAAACATTTTTAATATTATAAATGTATGAAATACATACATTAAAACAGATTTATGTTATAAAATTAAAAATACATAATAATACGTTCAACAAATTTGTTGCATTACGTTTGTAATTCTCAAACGGATATGCGTGATGTGGCATTTGAAGTGCAATTTTCATGTGTGAATTATTTTCCACAAAAAAATGGCTATCCTCCTCATAATACGGGATTATCATTATATTTACTTATTGTGCAGCTATCTAAATGTATGATATGGGAATACATTTCTCTACTGGAAACCCTCTCCAGTGTCGGTTCGGCCCATTCAGCTACCGTCGGATATTTTTCAATATTGGAGGGCTCATAGCCAAATGGAAAAATGTATATTTAAATCACTTATGAATAGTGAGTGTGAAATTTAAAATTTCCTTTGAACTAACGTCAACGTCTGGTTTATTCAACACGCCGTTGTGCGTAGTATAAACGACGTTCTTATAATATACTTCGTGCGCATAAGTCATAAGTCAAGTGTGAACGAGTATTTTCGAAACTTGAAATTTTAAAAACTAAACCTTTTATTTCTATAAACCAATCACATCTAGATCCTTTGTTCCTTTGACTTTTACGCGTATCTCGTCGTGAACCAACAATCGGGATACTATATTCGGTGGTGCGAGTGCAAATGGAGTCGTAGTCGAAACAACAGATTGACTTTTCAAAAGTTAGTGTAGTCTGTGTGTCTGACGATGATGACTATCATTATTATCTTTACTATAATATATCGAACAAATATATTAATAAATAATAATAAACGCAGTTATTCTTTGGAATAGTCTAGATGTACGATATCATAGAAATCCGGAACATTTATGTATTGTGTTGTCAATTATCGCTTTTACCACCTAACAGTGCCTTTTCGCACATAAAATCATCGGTTTGTTAATTGTTATTAAAAAACATCCTGTATGTTTTATAAATTTATAATCATGTTATTTATTCTACTCCGCCTTATATATACGTAGGTATACCAGTATACTCTGTACACTTATTCGTTGTTCTTCCAATATATAACAGTCTCATTTTTTCTTTTCAGTTCTCTGTATATAGATATATAATGTTATCATTGGGGCTAAGAGGTGTTTTTAGTTGATCGTACGCTGTGTGCTAAGTGTGCTGTGCTGTGAAGGTGTGATTAAAAATACGAATTATTGTAGAATACATTTCAACATTTTCAATTTTTTAGAGCACATTACCTATACTATTTTAATGTAATTTTTGTTCTTTTTATATTGCACTATTTCGTTACTTTAGTAAGAAGGTACAATAACTTTACGTATAATTTTGGGAAAATTAAATTCAGGTTTTAATAAAGAATGTAAGTTTTGTAAGAGAAACGTACAAATAAATTCAACGTCTACCTAAGTATAGGTAGATAACTATAAGGTATTTAGGTATCTAATAACTTATTTGTTTTTTATTCACACGACATGACGTGATATATAGTGAATTACAGTTAAAACCTTTTCCCGTATTTCACTCGTAGTGATTATTACATTGTTCAAATCAAGGTGTTATAATAACCTATCATAATTCATAACAATAACAAAAAAGAATAACATTATCTGTATTTTCTATCAGAAACTTATTTTCAATATTTTTATTTTTAAGAAAGTATTATTAGTAATAAATTATAAATAGCAAAACATTAAATAAGTAAGTACAAGTAATATTGTCTTTAAAATTATTATAAAAAGTACTATAGTCTATAATAATGCCTTAACTTCTATAATATCAACACATTGAGTAAAATATGGAGAGAGGTTTTACTCTTTTTTCTACATATTTATTAGAATAGAGAAGAAAATATGTTTACTGCAGATGCCCTCTGCACAATAGGCACGCAGTAAAATCCGTCTTTTCAAATAATTTTAAACCAGCCTCCAAATGTAATTTCCAAACTGCTAGCTCAATAGCTCATACATAAAGTACGGGTGATGTCTGTCGACTGAAAATTTCTGTTCTCGGCGGTTTAGCCGTTCAGTGGCGCCAATCTGTCAAAATCTATGGATAGGGGTGGTAAAAAATAAACGTATAAACAAAAAACAGATTAGGTTTAAATACGCAGTTAAATAATTTTTAATATAAATATATATAATATATATATTATACCTGTACGTTACATCATAAGTATTATTATCAAAGTTGGACATTAACCAGGTAGGTAGTTAAAAAGTTTAAGCTTAGGTTAAAAACTAGTTTAATTGACTTTAGAAATAACTTAAACTGTTCAGTTAATTTAAAGATAATCCATAAAGTTAAAATAAAAATGTTTTTGCAATTTTTGGTTTTGATGGATTATTTATGTATTAATATGACTGAACACGGTTTTTAATTAAAAATTATCTAAATACGTACAATATAACTGTGGCATAATGAAAATCGGGTTTTCCCTGAAAAACAATGACATGTCGAATTTACCAATAGTCATGCAAATTCATGCTAATATTTGTTAAAAAAAGTAATTGTAAAAAGAGATTTTTTGGGGGGGGCAGGCTTTCGTAACGTTACACCAACCCCTCCCATGTTTTTTTATAAATAACTCGTAAATAAGGGTCATGCAAATTTCAAAAATAGTCGTGCAAATAATTTGGTGTTAATAGCATGCTAATTATAGTGACTTCATTTTTTTTTAAAGTTCAAATGGGGATAGTGTACATTAATCTTATACCATAGACGACAATTGGGAGGGGGGGATCACTAGTTACCCCACCAGAAAAAATATTGAGAGGGCAAACTTATCATTTTAAATAAACATTTTTTTCAACAATTTTTATTAATTTCTCAAAAGCATTTAAAGTTCAGATTCTGTTATGGTGAAGTCAAGTAAAAATAGACTGTAGGGCCTTAGAAATAACCGTCTCCTTCAGTGACGTAATTAGAAAGTGGGTATGTGGATATCCCCCCCAGAGCCTTATTTTAAAGTAACTATTATAATATTCTTGTGGGCACTTTGCTATAAAATATTTTAAGATTTTAAAATAAAAATTAATGGTCAATGGTTATCTATTAGCACAGTTAAAATATTATGTAACTGATAAAAATTTACAACTTACGACTTCTGCAGATATCATTTTAATCGCCTAAAACTCATCCCTTTTAAGTTAAACTATAGTTTATTCTATACAATAAATTAAAATTGTTAATATTGTATTACTGGGATTATTTTAATGCCCAAAAAAAAAACTCATAAGATGCTCTTATATCCTACAGTACTAAATGCACGACATTTTTTTTTTTAATTTCGTTAAATTTGCTATACGCCTATACCTAAATGTCTAAATGCATTTTTGGTGCATCGGGACATAAATACTGAATTCTGAAGACGTATACATTAGTATACTAGACATTTTAGCAAAAAAAAATTAAAGATTAAATTTATATTATGAATCATATGTACATTTAATTTAATTTAAAATTGTTTACTTTATTATCTTTGACATTTTGAACTACCGTTTACCATTTATTTAATAATAAATTAAAATAATATTAAGATGTGTGAAAGTTAACGAACAGGGGGGATGGATGTGGGGGGCATAGGCTATGATTATAAAAACTATTATATCCTACCCCAGAACCAATTCCTAATTACGCCACTGGTCTCCTTACCTGATAAGCTCGTTGTTCGTTAATATTAAAATACTTAATAATAATTAAAAACTTCCTACATTAGAATTGTATTGCATCGTTAAAATTTGCGTTAAAATATATTCTATGTCGAAAAACGAAACTACGAGTAGTTGAGGTTCAACATATTTTGAAAAATCAATAAGAAATACAATAATTATAATATATCCCATAATAGTATCTACGGATTATGTAAAAATATATTTAGTTTTTTAAATCACAAAAATGTATTTATAGTGATATTACCCATGTAGTATATGTGTGGTATACCTATGTAAAACGAAAGAAAAATCACTCTGTATACTTTCATTAAACGTTGTCACAGTGAAACGACACTGAAAAATAAATGAATATTATGAATAAAAATACTATTTCAGACAGAAGACAATAGCTTTTAAAAAGTTTTATTTTTAGAATCATTTCTCATCCAATCGGCAATTATAGTTGTATAATTGCAACACACACAATGTATACACACATTATTTGTGTATCAACTATTTAACTTTACTTCTTTTATCTTATGAAATTGTCCGTGGAAAATGTAAGTGGTTTTATCGAAAAATGTTCGATTGTCTGCAATGTACAATGTACATAATAGCAATATGTACTCAACTCATAGCATATAATATTCATCGTACTATCGTAGTTAATTATAGTTCATATATTAGTCATGTATCAACAGGATTTGTAATAAGATATTAAAATACTATTCACACAAAATTATAAATTTTTTTTTAAGACAAATAATATCATATGATTATTAATTACATTGTACAGATTAAAATATTACTTAAGTGATTTACAATTTATTTACAGTACATGTAATAGCTTATTTTTACAATAACAATATTGAGCAAAATTTAAATACATTTGAAAATTGAAAGTCAAACAGTGCATTGAATTAAAACTTTTAAAACTTATTAATAATATGCATTGCTAACGATTAATCACAAAATACATGGATTGATATTTTTAAGTTTCACTATACAATATTAACACGCAACACACCAAACTCAATAGGTAATATTATATAAACGAGAACGTACGTCGCAGAGCATATTTAACTAAAAAAAATGTTATAACTAAAAGCCAACATAAACAATAACCTATGTATTTTTATAACTCGACGACGTAAAATATAATTCATCTACCGCTTAAGAAACAAAACAAACTGCGAGCATTTTTGGTTTCCTCTTACACGGGGAATTTCACATGTGACAAAACATCGGTGAAATATAATATTAATAAAAATGACAGAAAAAAAAATAATAATAATAATAATAACGACTTGTCGACCGTATAAAAAAAAAAAGTTTACCATAACGAATAATACATAACAAAGAGAATGATAATATTATAACAAACCGTAAAGCAGCCACCACACATCCGTTGTAGTTAAGTTCTGGTTTTTCTTTTTTTTTTATCTCCTTACTACAGTAAAGCCTACGGGCGCACACCGGTCGTTATTGTTGATATTCTTTTTTTATTATTGTTATGTAATAGTGTAAAAAATGTTCAGAAGGCAATGCCGTGTGGTACGCACATATAGGTACGACGCGATCGGCCGTCGCGCGAGGTGCACGGTGTATGCACGCCGCACGCACGTCGCATATTGCAACAGCGAACAATCGTAATATTATAATATTATTATCCACGGGCTGCTAAATATAATAGTACAACATCAGACACATTATAATATTAATATTATTATTAAACGATAAACAAACGGCGCGACGGTCATTGTAAACGCATAAAGTCGTACTTATCTTATCCGCTCGTTCGAGAGTGTCGATATTGTTATTGACTCGCGAGTGAGTGAGTGGTGTGAACGATAGATAAGAAATAAAAAAAATATTAACCGTTACTATTATTATTATGATTGTGATAGGAACACGTACACGACGGCAAAGAGAACGGTAAATTCGGAGAAACGAAAAACAAAATTCCCTCCGATCACCCATCACCCACGAACAATAACCCCCCCCCCAAAAAAAAAGTCGTTCGATCGCGCGTTTAACCAACGCGATCGCCCGCCGTCCATCAACTGTAGTTGGAGTACAAGAACGGACAGTACTTGATGGTGTGCGCGTTGTCGCCGGTGCCGTTGCAGTGCTTGCACCGGAGCGCCCTTAGCTTAGGGCAAGTGGTGCGCGTGTCGTCGCGGACCAGATGGCCGCCGTACACCTCGGGCGGTTCGTGGTTCTTGTAACAGAAAGTGCAGTAGTGTTCCACCAGCTTGTTGATCGTGTTGCTGTCGGCGTTCACGCAGTAGAACAGCCGTGACGGCCAGCGGACAGACGTCGGCGATGGCGGGCGGCCGTCGGCGGTGGCGTTGTACTGCGCGAATTCGGCCGACGACACTGACCGGCCGCAGTCGGACGGCGACGATCGGACGGTCACCGGTGTCCAGCCGACCGACTGTTGTTGTTGTTGCTGTTGTTGTTGTTGTTGTTGTTGTTGTTGTTGTTGTTGTTGTTGTTGTTGTTGCTGTTGTTGGAGGTGGAGGTGGTGGTGCTGTTGCGGCGAAGACGTAGCATCGACGCCCAGCCAATACGAAAAGCTCAGGTCACTGGCCGACGAAGACGACAAAGTGCAGTCGGCCGCCACCGATGCCGCTAGCGTCCCACTGCTGCCGCCCCAGTGACCAAATGAGTTGTTGTTGTTGTTGTTGATGTTGTTGTTGCTGCTGCTGCTGCTGTTGTTATTGTTGTTGTTGGGCGATCTGCCGTGTGCCGAGTGCGCGAAGATAGACGACGAAGACAACGACGACGACGAGATCGACCGGTCGGACGCAGCTGGGGACGCTACGGCTCTGTTGAGCGACGGACGGTGCTGCGTGCCCGTCGACGTGTTCCACTGAGTCCAGGGGTACAGCACGTGTCTTTCCCTCTTCTCCAACACCTGATTCAAAAAAGAAAAATGCGGCATCGTTATATAATATATACATCATATTCTATATAATAACATGAGATAGTCGTCGTCATCACAACACACGCGCCAGTGGCGGTATTATAATAATACCATTTAGGTATACCTAAAAGGTTTTCGACCGAAAGCGGATAGATCGTCGACTGTTGTTATAATATTATAATTTATAATTATATACCGCGTAATTATGCAGTTACACATATTATTATAATATTATGTAGATACTCGTGCATAGTTTTGACAGGGTTGTTATATAACAATAACTACACGTAAACGCCACCCATCCCCATAATATTCTATACACGTTGCATTAACGGTGCATGTAATATGGTTTTTTAATTCTAAATCAATAATATTTATATGGGTACCCGATGACCCGATGAAAAAAATACATTTAACTCTGTACGCCGAAAGTTTCTGACGGGTAATTCATCTCGAGTCGATTTTGTTGATATAGATTATAGATCATAAATACATGTACATTTTTCAAATAAATCAAATCATAGGTATATAATATGTTACGTCAAATACCTGCATACTTTAAATTTAATTTTTATTCCGGTAGGAAGTACCTATTTTAAATATTCCATCGGTATAAAAGTAATTTTAAATTTCCGAGAACGATACAATAAAAAATACCATCATATAATTAATCAAAAACACGCGTTATATAAGGGTTGTCTGTGATTAATAATATTAAAATCATCGAATTCTTTCGAATTTAAATACTAATAAATTGTTCGGTTTGTTTTAAATTGTACAAATACAAATGTATTTCAATAACCACTATATAATAGCACAATACAATTAATTAGAATTGTTATTGTAATTAATATCTTATTAGTTATTACACTTTGAAGCACTTATTATTAAAGTATGTTACTAATTAGTGATTAAACAAAGAAAATAATTATCCTGTAAGTAAAACCAAAAAATACTTACGTTCGGAGGAATAGACTTAAGGTATTGTTGATAGCTGGATGGAAGAATCCACGAGACTTTGATATTTACCCAATCAAATATTTCGTTTGGATTGATTTCTGAAGGTTTGAATAATTCATCAGCTTGTTTTCTGATGTTCTCGGGAACCGTTAAAATAGCTGAACCAAATTTTTCAGCAACCGTTGTTGGTTTATTATACATCCTTAAAAAGTTTTCAGATACTTCATCTTGATCATCAGTCAACGATATATTCCATGTTAATGATCTCTTGTTATTTTGATTAATACACCTAGACTAAAAAAAAATACATTTATCACTAATCTTATTTAAAAAAAAATAATAAACTACATCATTCTTATGAACATAATGTAAAATAGTGAACTTTAGCGTGAAAAGAATTGTATAACCTGTCATCCATAAGTAGTTATAATAGTAATTTATGATAATAACAACAAAACCATTGAAAATAAAAAAACAAAATCACCAGAGAAAAATAATAGAGTACCTGGTAACTTAACTGGCTAACTTTATCACGTGGACACATTTCTATAAAAAATGTTATAATGCAACAATAATTTAAGAACATTCAGCGTGTTAAACATTATATTATTCAAATAGGTATGTAGTATGTACCTACATTATTTCAGAACAGTCATCAATTATCTCCGTGATAAAAATAGTAATACATTTATAACAAACTACATAACAGTAAAAGTCTACATACATTTAAATTTTAAAGTCGTTCTTGTCAATAACAAAAACTAATTATACACTTTTCGGCGTTATTTACTTGTGTGCATTTGTGTTTACTATAGAGTATAGATATTAGGTATATTATGGATATTATGGAATCTCAGATGGCTAAGATTAAAAGAGTAGTCCCTATAACCTCTCATAAATCCTATTTTAATCCATGATCGTCCAGATGAAATGGAGCAGTAGTAATTGGTGAATACTCTTAAACAGGTGAAACCACTGTAAGCGACTAAGCGAGTACAGTACACTTAACGCTGTTAGCATGGACAATGGACACATTGTACAATATACATAGGTACAAATATATATGCTTAGAATGTAGGTATAAGTAGAAATGCGAATGTTATGTGTTTTTTATTATGATAAATCAATAAAATAAAAGCAGTTTTCATATACATATCATAGCATAATAATGAATAATATTTTAATTGAAAAAACTGATAATTGATAAATCATAGTTACCGATTGTGAGCCAATATATTATCAGTAGTAGGTACAGGTAATTAGGTACTGAGAGATTATTTCGAAGTCAGTATAGGTACATTATTATTATACGACTGTGTTATAGGAACGTATAAAAAGCAAAGTCGTCATGGTATACTTATAACTTACTAGTAAGTATTGATGTATTGGGAAAATTCACTTAATTGAACCATAAAATAACGTAATAATATTTACTAGAAATCCACAACTTACTAAAATGCAGTTATAACTTATAGATGATTCTTATTTTTTACTATTAATTAATAATTTCCATTATTGTGTCCCTAGTTCCCGGATGTGTTTCCTGGTTTTAGTGACAAATCCTCACCACACATGCACATGACGTGTTCCGAAACAACCGTACGGAGGGTATAGTAAAAACAAAGAATAACCATGCAATTGATGCCTTAAAATAAAATAAATAAATAAAAATAACTATAACCAATAAATATATACATTATACCTACAGTGTTTTATAACTTTTGTTCTGATCAATATTTTTAATTTTTTTTATATAAGTACCTATAGTTTGACGTTTGTGCTACATGCATATTATGCCTAACATTAATGAAAAATTAAAAATGCTGCAAAATATATTATTTGTATAGTAATAATATACATTATGACTCAAGAACTTTTTACTGTTGGAGACGATTAGACGAATAACGATATTGAAAAATGAAAGCTGATGTTAAATTATTTAATATTATGATAGATAAACTGCAATGATCCTCCTCCTCCTGATTGAAGATTTTAAAATGTTAACACATAATAATACCATTATTACATCGCGCCACTAATAGGTAGAATTTCACTTTTAAAACGTCCAAACCCTATGGATAATATATGAAGTAATTGTGATTTGTACCATTTTCTATGATTTATACGACCTATAGACACAAGCGCTCTAGTTGCTTGAGGGCATATTTTCTTTGAAAAAATATAATGCCTATAGTGTAGCTATAGTTTTTCTTAAAAATTCGAATACTTTGCTTACCTGGAGTAAAATGGGAGCTCCGATAATCGAATTTTCGTAATATCGCTGGGCCACGACCGTCGGTGACTCGTTTTCGATCGACTGAAAGCTAATAATATCACTATCATTATCGAGCGACGAATTCACAGACAAATGAATATCACTCATGGCGTCCGACGACGATGGCCGACGATAACGACGGTCCGCACGACGACCGCAACACTGCTCGAATAGTGTTTCTATTTTTATTAGATAGGCATTACGATAAACGACGTTGAATTGTGTAAAAACTATTAATTTTCATACAAAAAATAATAATGCGATATTATTTTGGGAACACTCGAAATGACGATTACGTTGATGATTTAATAATAACAACAGTAGTAAATAGTAATAGTAATATTAGTAGCAATAGGTGTTGGGTTATATAGTACCTATCGCGCGAACGTGCAAGACAGTGGTCAGTTGCATAATATTATTATGTCTGCGTACGCAAAGGGTATTCGGAGTAGGAGGGGTTGAGAGGTCTTGGTTGGAGGAGCACAAAGTCAAAAACACTTTATTCGTTGGATGCAGACAGCAGACGAACTGTCAACCGCCGGAGATCTTCGGGCGGCACCGGCCAAAGACGATTTAAAATCACGGCGATCGCCGATCACGAAAATGATGATAATAACAATAAGAAAAAAAAAACAGTAAAATTCACAAAATTAATAAAGAAAATAAATTAACCTTGGGTTTTTTAGTAGTTGCAATTATGTCTCGGCCGTAATGTAACATAATAATTGCAACGTTATTAGAATCTCGTACTAATGCATTATTGTTTTATTTGTTTTTATAACTGCGGGTGGGGTGTGTGGAATGTGAAATGTCACTAAAAACAGACTAGGTAATCTCACCTCTGATTGCATTACTATTTTGCTTTGACATTTTTAGTTTACCATAACGTATTGTTATTCAATTAATATCTAATGGCTAATGGGGATAATAATATTATGATCGACCACTTATAGGTACCTACTTAGATAATACCGTCTTATATTATATATAGGCGAAAACTTAAAAGTAATAGGTTACTATATTCTATGCCTTAACTGAAATGGCAGTACTTACTATAATTTATATAGGTACCTACCTGATATTAGTTAAACATTCATAAAAATCGAATATAGATACCAAATTTAAATTTACGATCTTCGTCAGCAAACTCCTTATAAGAGTCTAATTAATTTTTCATCTTTGTGAAACGAATGATTTTGAGTATGATCCTTTAAATACTGTACGTCCGCACCTTAGATAAAAGTATTCATCATTGTGCTCAGAAATTTCGTAAGGAATGGTGTTTATTTCCCAAACATTTTTTAAAAATTGGTTAATTCCAGACCTGATGAAAACGACGTGTTCAAAGCGAAATGTAGTCCCTGCTGTATCGTCGACGGTAACAGAAATGTAAAATATAAAATACACAAGTATATCTGGAGCTTGAAACGGAAAAGCAAACATCTATTTCAATGTTCGTACATGGATCCGATTTTTTGAAGCAAATGTTTGTTTACTCTAGATCAGCCAGATCAGTGGTCTTCAACCCCCGTATTGTGTTTATTAGAGGCCTGCCGCATATTTTAAGCATACTGTTAATCGTTTGAAATACATTTAATACATGTTTTCAAAACGATTATGGGCCACGAGATTTTTTCAAAAATAATAGCTGGTGGGCCGCCGTGGCTGCTGCCTAAAAGGGTTGAAGACCCCTGCTCCAGATATAGATACTGGCACTACCTCACTCTAATGCGGATTGTGAACTACAGTCTTTTAAATTTTTCAAGACGGAAATCTCATCAGTCTTAAATAATATCATGATAAAAGATCCAAGGTTTAACATTGTGACGGACTAACAAGATGTAATAACAAATCATTTTAA
Organism: Nasonovia ribisnigri; assembly: GCA_027563435.1. Classification (NCBI taxonomy): domain Eukaryota; kingdom Metazoa; phylum Arthropoda; class Insecta; order Hemiptera; family Aphididae; genus Nasonovia; species Nasonovia ribisnigri. The sequence goes on along the minus strand of JANEHU010000909.1, from coordinate 8,192 downwards.
ATAAAAATATGTATTCGAAATATATCCGTGAAGTGAGGATGTGGACTGGTACCTCGTTTGGACTTGTTAGTGGTTGGCAGGGGGATGGACAACAAATTTGTCCACTGTTTCCATCATCACCAAACCTGCCATAGATATTTTTTAATAACATAATAATATGAAACCAACTGATTTTAGCGCTACCTGTGGTTTTATTTAGCATCACATTTTAAACCACGATAATAATATTTTATTTATTATCATATTTTATCATGGAGTACGGTCCGTCAAGAGTTAGCCAGCCTCATGACTTGTAGGTATTTGTTATTAAAACGATTGTTGATTAATATTTTATAAAATAAATTTGAATAATGAAAACGCGCAAGTGTTGTGTAAAAGGATGCACTAGTGTAAAAAGAAATCCCAAGATTTCTTTTTTTAGTTCACCAAAAGCTAATCATTTAGCTTGGAACTTAGCAGTAAGTAATGCTAACTGTGAGAAAACAATTGTTAAACGTGTATGTGCTGAACATTTTCAGCCTGACGATATAATAAATACATATTCAGTTCCACAGGATGTTGCCAATGTAAGTATTACATTATTATCTACCAACCTATATTTATTTAATTATTTTATGTTATAGGAAGTCGGAAATAGAATCAAAATTGGTTTGAAAAAGGGGATTGTTCCTTCCATTTTTCCTCCTGTTGACAAAATAAGACAAATAAGTAATGAAATTGTACCTTCTGTCAGTCATTTGAATTCTGATCACAATTATGCCAATATTTCAATTAGTAACCAAGTCAATAAATCTAAAATGAGAAAGTTATTCATAGAAAATATGTCTGTAAGTACCAATTGTATTAATTGCTTGTTTTTATATATTATCTAATAAAGGTAGGTACCTATACCAGTGGTTTTCAAACTGGGTGCCGCGGTCTTCTGAAAAATATTTCTCATTAAATGTATGTACCAACTACATTTCTTTTTTGTAAATCTAATAAAATACAATTATAATTAATACGAATTTGTTGCACTTTCAAACACACATTTTTAATTAAATGTATGTAATTATAACTCAAAATTATCCATCTAATTATTTGATGGAAAAAAAAAGGTCAGTGTGCCGTGAACATTTTTTGAAGAGTACAGTGTGCCGTGATTGATAAAAGTTTGAAAACCACTGAGCTATACTATAAAAAAAGCTGCCAAAGTTTTTCGGAAGAGCTCGTTATTCGATAGCGATTGATAATTTTGCCGCCCCGGTTGTTTATTATACTAGTATTCTTTACTCATTTATTTTATTATTCTATAGTTTATACCATTAACTCTTCTACTAATTCATGCCAGAGTTAATGGAATGTACCAGACGTGCCCAACCTTTTTCAACTTGCGGGCCACATTAAAAAATCATATTTTATACTGCGGGCCAAATGTACTTCACGGTTTTTTGTTCATTCTGATAAATACAATAAATAGTTAAAATATTATCTTTGTTCAATATTTCCCCTCTAGTCACTAGTTAACAATTTGTTTTCCTCATTAGAAACTAACCATTATAAGACAGTTTATAATTCTTAAAAGTTAGATATTTTTTAAATTTAAATTTTTATTTTTATTTATACTACATAACTATACAAAATAAAATTTTCACGGGCCGGTTGGAATACTTCTGCGGGTTGAGCATACCTAGTATATACCATTAAATAATATAATAAATTAGTAAAGTATAATAGTATAATATTCCCAAGTTCAAGTTATATACTACCTACCTATAAATAATGATAACAATCATTATTTAACTATATAATTTAAAGAAAAATTATGTTATAATTGAAGTTATTGAACCATATGAGTTAAATGAAGAGCCCTCGAATAAATGTTTAAAATCATTTGAACTACTAGTTTTAATTCAATTAATTTACTATTAAATAATGTTACTATTCAATTTATTATTATAATGATAATATTTTAAACAAGTCAACTCCAGGCTGCACCTCCTTAGACCTCTTTTAAAATCCAAACTATCCCTAACAAACAAGGTGACAATATATAAAGTGATGATCCGTCCGGTCTGGCTCTATGGCATTCAGATATGGGGGTCCTCAAAGCCTTCAAACACTAGAACACTACAAGCATTTCAATCAATATGCCTACGCCTAATCACCTCCTCCCCCTGGTACGTAACAAATAAAAATCTCCACAAAGATTTAAAGCTACCCACTCTTAACGAATTGGCCAAATCCCATTATACCAAATTCTTTTCTAAACTACACACTCATTATAATCCCTTAATCCAAAAATTATCCTCTGCAACACGCGTCCCTAAAAGACTAAAAAGGCTGTGGCCCCGAGACTTGCTCAAAGCATAAAATTATAATGTTACGAGTCATAACTTATGATCTAACTAAACAATAACTTAATGTAATCTCTGGTCAGGTGACACTACTGAGGGTCTTCCTATTCGAATATTTTTATAATGTTATATAAACTTTGTCATCATACTTACTGATTATTGTAAAATAGATTGTAAATATATTTTTCTAAAATAAAAAAAAAAAAAAAAAAAAATGATAATATTTATGTTTAAACTTGATTTATTTAGGAAAATATTGTTGAGATATTGACATTTAAAGACCTAACAATACATTTCAAAAGAGTCGTATTACCAGAAGGATGGACATTACATTTTAGTAATGATGAAATTGTTTTTTATAAACCAAAATTCAATGATGGTAAAATGAAAATTGAAAAACAAATAGTTTTTAAAAATACATTGGAAATATGTGTATATATTTACCAATTTACTATTCAAATTGAAAAAATAAGCAGTACATTAAAATATCCAATTAGCTTAACAAATCTGTCACAAGTTATTAAAGTATTTGATTTAAAAAAAATATGCGGAGGTGGTCCAAGGTCAATAGATTTTCCAGGTAAACATTATTCCTATCCATATAACCAATAAAATGCAAACAGAAATTCCTAGATACATTGATGATTATATGATATTCAGGAGTTCGGATAAAAACTGCAACCTTGGAAAATAATCAATTGTGGCGTCACCAAAAGTGTCCAATTTTAATAGACATAAGAGCAAAAAAATGTTCAGCCTGCAACTTCTTGATTAAATATTTTAAAAAATCGTCAAAACAAGTAAAACAATCAACAAACATAGAATGTACTCTTACACCAACAAAATGTAGAATAGTAAAAAATTTGAAAAGATCTAATACAAGGTAACATATCAAATTCAATTTTTTATTTGTTACCTATTGGTATAAGTGTTATAAACTTATTTGAATGCATCATTAGGATGTACAATTTTAGGTTTGATTTAAATTATAAAAATCTAATGCGTTGGTATTGATTCATAATTTTCAGGTTACAGACTACTATTACAAAGATCAACTTTGAATTGGAGAAGCTACAAGAAAAACTAAGAAAATATCATATGATCGAACAAAAAAAATCTTAGATTCAGAAAATTTAAGTAATCCTCAAAAAATGTTAGTTAAAGAAAGTGTTTCAAAGTGTTTCTTAAAATATTAAATACAACCATTTTAATAATCATAGGTACAGCTCAATTAGTCTTAAAATCTTGGAAATGCTGGTGCTTAGATGGACGGATTAGTGTCAGACGGAGCAACTAGTGATAGACATTTATGGTCAAAACTTTGAGTAAGTGGTGAAAAAGATACTTTAAAAAAACAATTTGATCATCATTTGCACGATAAAAGACATGTTATAAATTCTCTGATGCACTCCATCTTATCAAGAATGTCCGGAATAGATAATATAATATTATAAAAAAAGATTAAGAGTAAATATGTTATAACTGTATGCTATTATAAAAATAAGTTGATTTAAAACCTAAAATGCTCATATAATATATAGGAATCACCAGAAAACAAACCCTACATTAGATGAAATAATTATGTTGAACTTGTTGAAGTCTTTAACAATGGTTTGAAAAATGCACCAATTAAAGTATACCCTAAAATCATACATATATTTAATGATAGTTTTAGTATGATGAAAGTTAAATTGGCCACACTAGTGAATAATATGTGTTAGTAGATTTTAACTGTACAGTTTAGTCAATGTTATTTTCAACAAACTTGTGTTTTATTTAGATTTTTAGCAACTCAGTGAGTAGTTGAATTTTATAGAGATCATTATCTCTATAAAATAAGCATACAAAATATGAAACATAATTATTTACAAATTGATTGATACTTTAGATTGAAAACACTCTATAGAAAGCATAAAAACGATGGGTAAGTAACTGATTGAAATTGTGTACACCAAATTACTGATTTCAATGATTATCCATGATTAGTGATGCACATTTTCATGACAATTTTTTTTTTTTATCAATTAAATTTCCTTGATAAATATTTGATAATTTTATAGTAATAGTATGTTTAACCTACATACTTATATTTAAAACTATAAACTTGTGTTACCATTTACCCATTTTAATATGATTTTAAGTTGTTGTAGAAAGAATCTAGAGGAAAAAGCCAACTTATTTATTTATAAAAATTAATTATACTAAGTTTTGTCAATTATATTTTTAGTACTATAATAATAGATAGCAAAATTATTCTTAAGTAATGAATTGTATTGAATTTGCTATGTATATTTTTATTTTTATTTTTTAATTTCATACAACTTATTTTCAACTTCATCAACTTTTCTGGTAGGAAAATAAATGCTTGGTCAGTAATTTTCAAGTATCAGGAGAAAACAAATTTAAACAAGTGTTATAATATAATATAAGTATTTACTGCAACATGTATATACATTATATACACATATCTAGGTGTAAGACACAATTCAATTGACTTCAAAATAATATGTAGTTTATCCACAAAATACCATGTTATTTTTGTTTGATTTATGACATTTGTTAGCATTTTATTGAGGGAAAACCCCTTAGAATGTCAGCACAATATTTGTTTTTTCTTTGAGATCCACACGCAACATAGATAGCTAAAAAATAGCCCTAAATGTTATGTTTTTATTATAAATTTATATTATTTATTTAATCATTTCAGAAGATAATCTTATATAGCTTGACATTGGGAAGACCAACTAAATAAAAAAAATATTTTAAAAGAAGAATTTTCAACCAAATCAACAGTAGATGGTTTACGAGTATCAGGTCAGCCATTAAATTATCAACATATTTATTGGAGCAAATTTAAATATATTTTGTTTTTTAAATTTAATTAAAACCGACTAAAGTTAAAAATAATAAGTGCATTTTTAATACTATAGCGAGTAGTAACAAACTACTTCCTTGACCGGCCAATTTATAGGACAATGTGCACTGCCAACGAGGATCTAACTTTTAATTTTTAATAATTCTAGATGTACTTTGTTTTATATACCATTCTGTATAATAAATATATTGTTACCTGTTATACTGTTATTAATTTTAATTTGTAATTATTTCTTATTAATAATTGTTATGCTGTATTATAATATGTCATTTGGGGTAAATTAGTAAAGTAATAAAATAAAGTAAAAATATTATTAGTTTCAACAAACTTAATTGCCAGTATAAGTATTCGGTGAAAATTAAAAAAAAATACATATAATAGAAATAGAATCTAAAATCTGTTCAGCATAATATGAGCAAACTGATGATCTTAATCATTAAAAAATAAATTGGAGATTTATAAGGTATGCCCACACAGCAAATATCATCTAATGGATATTTAATGGATAGCCCAAGTATCCATACTATATCTACTCCATGAGTAATATTATTTAGATATCCGTGAGATATCCATCCTATATCTACTCCATTAGTATTTTTTTTAGATATCCGTGAGATATCCATCCTATATCTACTCCATTAGTAATCTTTTTAGATATCCATGAGATATACATTAATAGATTAGATATAATAGTTATTTGATGGACATCATTGTATGCCATATTGCCATTTAATATATTATAATCAAAATATATATAATCATGCAATACCAATAATAATTAATTTTGAATACTATTAATAGTCAATATTATTCAATAAACTATATTATGGTAATAATGTTTTTTAATGTTAAATGTTTAATGTATAACCGCCATCGAGAATATGATAACAGCGTTCCAAGAGTATGTGTGAATGCGCATGCGCGGTGTTTCACGTTTGTGTATGCAGTGATAACTCGCAAGTCGTTATAAGTCATATTCATGATATAAACAACACGGTATGATCGCAAAAAACGATTTTTGGTTCTAGTCTGCGCAATACGTCACTTGCTTACCCTTATTATCAGTAACATTATTTGACTTGTTATCAATTGGGTTTTCAATTTGTTAACATTATTAGTTCATCGAATTATGCGAATTTGTTAATTGTTTTTTGTTCTTACACTTTCACTTGAAACAGTTTAATTTACCTGCAATGGCTCCTGTATGTTCTGTTTCTGGATGCAGTACAGGAAGTAAATCTAGAAATAAATCAATTACCAGCGAGGAAGAAATACCCAGAATACATAGGTTTCCGAAGGATCCTATCATCCAGAAGTTGTGGGTATCGGCTTGTAGAAAAAATAGACCAATAAATATTTCATCTGGTAAGAACTCTAGTTCATTAATTAAATATTATTTATGATTTTATTCAACATAATATAATATATAATAAGATAATTAAATAATAGTATATACCTACCTATTCAGCCTTTACAGATAAAAAACATAAATAATTATTAAATTATATACAAATTTGTTAAATATAGATATTGCTACTCTCCACAGACTTCTATTGAGTATTACATAGAAATCTGTGCTACCCTCATAGCAATATCTCTTATCTCATTTTTTTTATGATTAAATTCCACATTAACATTAAAACATTAGTAAAAAACATATTTAATTCATAAAAAAAATTAAAAAAATTCTGACAAAAGCAAAGTTGAAAACTTGTATCTCAGATACTACTACTGTTTTTTTCACATTATGTATTATATTTTTATATTTTTTTTTTATAGCATATGTATGTTCATTACATTTTTCCAATGAGGATTATTTTAAACCTCTGATTCAGAAGATGCTGAACTATTCCCCACAAAATTGTAGAAAGCTAAAAGCTGATGCTATTCCTACATTAAACTTGCCCGGTGATGAATTAATTCCAGTAAATACACATATTTAATTGGAATTAAATTTATTGTTACATTACATTTATATTATGCATTAATTCATATTTATGTTTTAAGCCTAATCAAGCTATGGTAAAACGCTGGGTCTCCAGAACTAGAAGTCCTAGAAATAGTGTATTTACTGTCATAGAGTGTGAAGAATCCAAATCTCATGACTATTCGGTTTTTGTATATAATTATTAAATTACACTTATAACTTTTTAATATTACAATTGGCATTCATATTTATTATTTTTCATTACAGCGTATTAATTCAGCTGAGAAAAGTGGTACATGTCTCAGTTCTGGTTCCATGACATCAGTGCTTAGTAAAAGATCTGGCCATTCTTTGAAGCAAAGATCACCAAAATTTACTGTGTCAGATTATGTAACGCCAACTAATAATGATTCTACGGTTAACTAAAAATTATATTATAAAGATTGTATTCAAATATTTTATTATTAATCTAACATTTTTATAGACTTTTCTTAAATCAGAGAATATGACTCATAGTCCAGTTCCTTGCCGGCGTTCTTTGTTTAATGCATCTGCTGATGACGTTGCTATGCCTGATATTGATAACAGTGATGAAATGGTAAGATTATATAATATGTATATAATTTATTGTACTTTTATAATTTTGAATGTTCTTAAATTATTCAATATTATATTTGTCTGTATAGGGAAGCCAACTCTGTGTAGAAAATACTAATGAATTAGATGAATTAAAAAAATCGTTGGAAAAGTGTCAAACAGAAAATATCAGGTTATATTATACTATACATTAGTACATTACATATTTATCACTTACATCTTTGACTTAACATTTAAAATATTTGTTTTAAATTTTAGTGTTGCTTGCTTAATATGGTATTCATAGTTTAGATTTATATAAATGTCCATATTATTTTTATGTTTATCACTGCTAGTATGATGTGCATAAAAATGTTTTTTTTTACAAAGAAAAATATTCTAAGCTATGAATACCCATTATATAATATTATTACATAATTTTTTTTATTAACAACTTTTTCTGAGGATTGGATACTTC
>JANEHU010000907.1:0-46029 GCA_027563435.1 Nasonovia ribisnigri | reverse complement strand
CACTTAATTATGATTTATAAATATTTTCCTCTCCTTTATTCCTTTATTCCTTTATTTTTTATTTGTCCTATTTAGTTATCTTATATTATGTTGTTATACAATTCTTAGTTTATTGTTTATTTACTAAATGTTATATGAAACTCTCACTTCTTAGCACAAGCTTTTAGCTTTTTAGAAGTAAGCCAATATAATCTAAATCTATCTGTTATATTTACTATTATACTTGTTTTTAAAATTACTACTTTTTTTTTCTTATGTACTATTTGCTTTTTGTTAAACTATAATGTGATATTGGCAAAATAAACTTATTATTATTATTATTATTATTAATATAAATAGTTAGTAAATCAAATGATCAATGCTATAAGGACATATTCAAATTATTTATTGTTTTATGAATAGATACTACTTAGTTCTGGTGAGAAAGTTTTTAAAAAGTACATAATCAAACTCACAAAAAATGTTTGTATACAATTTGTTAAACTTATTTGCGGCTAAAGATAAATTACAAAGTTACTGTAGTCTGTAAACTATTAAATATTTAAATCGTTCTCTTTAAGAGTTGAGATGTAAATTCACTCTAATTTTTAAACTCACAGAGCTAAACGTGATCTGCTGAGCGCAAAATTTGCTATGTTGCGCACTGAGACAACAAATGTGGACGTAACGTCCTCCAAACAGTATAGGTACTCGTCATTTATTGGAGGTTTAGTTTTAAATTTCCTAGTTTATTATTTTTTTGATATGGATAGGTTAATAATTTAAATAATGTTTGTTATGAGAGTATCATAAGGCATTGGTTTAATATTATTAATTAATTTATATTAAAAGCCATGGTTTTTTGATTTTTTTTAGAAAAAACAGACGGCATCAAAATCGAGCGATTGAAAAGAAGACTGGGTGTCTCATCATCAAATCAACAGAGATTAAAGTTTAATCAAATTAGTGCATTAAAAAAAAAAAAGTTTGCTAGTATTTAAACCACCTATTAGGTCAGATTTAATGGTTTTAAGCAAGCCCATAATATTTTTTGAAGAGGTCTGGTCACACGCTTTATCAGGGAAGATAATGTATTCTCGTTCTTAGAAAAAATTTATATATTTCAACACTAAAATTGAAATCATCACAAGAGTAGAAACCTATAATCTTACAAAAATAATTACATATTATTATAATGGGAATGTAAACTTATAAATTTAACTTGTACATTATTAAGATAATGAATTATTATAATTTGTTTTCAGTAGTGTTTAAGTCAGCGCAGCTAAATATTACACTGATTTGGTCTATTATAAAACTTAAGGTTTAAAACATTCTGTTTTTTATGATGTTTAAATTTTTCTACGATATGTCACAATTTTTAAATTAATGTTTTACTTACAACTCGCATAACATTTTACCTCAAGTTTGATAATAGATCAATCATAATATTAAAGTAATCAACACTAAGATTAGCTCTGTTGAATAGCAGTTTATTATGCTCTGTGTGTTGGTTGTAGAGTTAGAAAAAAGTATTGTGCATACATGTTTGAAGTTATTTATGTGGCGTTTTTTTTTTCTTTTCATTTATAGTAATATTTCAATACCTTTTTCTTCATGTTAAATTAAATACATATTATTATGAAACAAAATTAAGAATTCTTTGTCGTGAGCGCCTATGTACTACAATAATATTTTATATGTGTTGTAAAAATTGGTTAAACGCTATGGTCATACAATTTTATTTTAGAATTAAGGACATGCAATCGCTCAAATTATCAAATGCATAATGTTACAACTAAAAATTGATATTTTCTTAAGTCATTTGGTGTATATTATTACTAATCAATCTTACATTTTTGTTTTGAAAAATTTTGAAACCTTAAATTTATTTTTATTAAAGTAAAATATTCTTCAAATGGCTTTAAAAGTATTATATGATTTAATTAACTAGTTATAATGATGACTAATAAATTGTATTTATTTATTTTTTTTTTTTTCAGCGGTAGCAGTTTTTGTGCGATCAATACGACCAACAACCCCCTACTACTAGATATAGATTAATATATATATCGTTTTTTTTTTTTTACTAGAAGTGGAACCATTATATACATTTATATTTTGGTTATATACCACATAGGAGTGTATACGAAAGTATTAGAACTCCTTTTTTATCATTCCCCACGTGGACCATTGATTTATAATTATAAATAATTTAATTCTTTGGTGTTACTTCCACGACAGAGTGTATACAATATTGTATTGGAACTCTAAGCCAATTTACCTGGTTAAATATTTGATTTTAAGTGCAGTATCCTCTACTATTGATACCAACACTTGGTACAGTGTGTGTACCTATATTAACACGCTATAAGTATATTATTGTTTGTAAGACGTTTGTAAGACGGAGACAACACATGCGGGTGTGGCGCCCTCTTAATAAATAATAGCATTTATAAAATATATACTTTAATTATTAAAACATTAATAAAAACACTGATTTATTAAAAACAAGTAGTTTTTTTTTTTTATTATTTAAACAAACAAATTCATTATGTTCAATAACATTGACATGGAACACTGCGGTGTAGCAAACAGTACGACAAAACTCTCCCCACTTGTTGAGAGTGATAATAATATAATAGAAGTATCTCTTAACAAAAAAAAAATATGTGGGCGCATACAAAAGGTAAGTCTTAAGAACAGAGTTCAGGATGTTGCCGATTACATTACATTAAAATACCCATCTATAATAAATGGATCTGTTAAAATGTCAGACCCGAGAATAAAAGATATTTGCAAAGAGGTATTTAAACAAACAATATCAAAAAACTAAGTAATGATTTAGTAAAAGCATTGTCAGAGAGAAACTCAACGCTGTGTAAACTCATTAGAGGAACTACAGAACATAATATCCCTGCAAACATAAAATATTTAATACCTAACAACGATGAGTTGGTGCTACATCCGTATTCAGCTGCAAATGAAATTTGTAGACTAAAAAAAATTACTAAAAGTAAAAAACACATAATGCGTTTACTCCGTAACAGTCGAAGGTCTCAAAAAATAAAAGAGGAAAACTTTTTATCTTTAAATTGTGATGAAGGTGTCCATACCTTTTTGCCAGTAGACATTAGTGAGTCTAACGTTGAGAATAATTTAAATGTCAGTGACAGAGTAGAGAATATCACTCGACACTCATTGTCAAACATAAGTTGTGAGTCAACAGAAAAAATAGGATTCGATGACAATGACCAAAACTTGACGGTCAAAAATTCAGATAAGGATCCCTGTGATACTGAAAATGTAACAGTATTGAATTGCTGCACTAGAGAGTCTCATACAATTGACACGTCTTCAAACGAAATACTGAAGAGAGATGTTAGGCAAAAACTAGATTTTAAAGTAAACTGTGACATGGAGTCAGAGGTTTCAAAGTGTACAGCGACAAAGCAACCAAACGAATCTTTTGAGAGTGGCTGTGGAGTCTCCAAACTTGATTGGTCCGTACACCCTTTGAACGACAGTTTCCTTATATCTGGTGAAATTAAAATGATTGAAGAGAAAAATGACTCTTTGGTTGCTGAGTGTTTTACCACTTCAACTCCGATTAGGTTAGAAGCAGACATTTCTACACAAAAATCGTTTACACATTCACCGCAAGCCGTTGATTTTAAATATCGTAAAAGTTATGTTGACAGTAATAATTGTTCTATGAAATCTATAGTGGTACCAAATGAGGTGGAGGTGATCGATGCTGTAACTCCAATAAAATTGCCTGGTCCTATTGTCGCTTGTAGCACTCCTGACGCAGACGCAAAAGCGCTTCCCAGGAACTCCAAAAACATATTTCCTTTGACAATAAGTGGTGACCTAGATAATAAAAAAGGAAAACGTTATAATTTTTCATTTCTTAATACTATAGAGGGAACTTTTGAGTTGTCCATAAGTGAATGGAACAAACTTGAAAAGTTGTCTAATGATAGATTTTCAAAAAATCTAAGAAATATGTTAATTAGAGATAAGTTTGTAACCGTTAATAACTCTTGTGTTCTGTCCATAAAAAGTGTTAATAAAAATAGTTGCGGTGAATTCACTAGCATTTATGGTTACTGCAGACACAATACTTGTAAAAATTTTAAGTTTGATTTTGAAAAAAAAACTGAAAGTGGCGTTAAGGTATATGTTCATAGCAATCAACTTAACTATAGCCACGGTGGGAAATTAACAAACTTTCTAAGAGGACCGGAGCGAATGAGTTATCGAAAAGAGGCGGGCCACATAAAACCGTTGGCTTTGAGACAAAAACATGTTATGAAATCTTCTCCAAGCAAGATTAAACGCGGGAAACCTTCAACAAATAAGATCGATCAGCGTGTATAACAGAGTGTCACACGAGACGTTGAGTAAGTTTGATTTCGATAGCGATGACAGAGTAGATATGGTACAAATGGCTTCTGAAAACTCAGAATTTGTGAAATATGTATCAAACCCCCAAAATCCCAACTTTGAATGTTACATTTTCAGTAAGGAACAATTGATGGTTTTGAATAAACTCAAGCCGGTCACTTTACATGTTGACACGACGGGTACAGTCATAAGACCTACTACGTTAAAAAAAAAACAAGAGAAACGTTTATTGTACTATGCGGCAGTAATTAAAGCAAACGAACACATGATGCCAGTTGCGGAATTTATAAGTACCGATCAATCGACAACAGCCATTTACAAATGGTTAGATGCATTTAAACGGTTTGCAACTGAACACGGCTTTGACGTGTCAGATTTAATTGTGAACGTGACGAGTGATTTCTCTACGGCAATAATCAAATCCCTGGCACAGGCTTTTAACAGGTGCAAAGATGTTATTGACTACCTAGATCAATGTTATGATTACTTGTACGATCATAAACAAATGAAATCAAAAATCATACTCAATTTGTGTTGCTGTCATTTGGTAAAAAACATTTCAGATGACATGTTCAAGTACTATGGTGCAGCTGGCAAAACTAATAAAAACAAAGATCTTGCACGCATCGTTGTTGGTTTTGTAACACCAGCATTTGACCTGAAAACGGTAAATGATTTAGATAAGTGGTTTAAAGCACTTTGTACAGTTATACTTTCACGGTACCAAAATGGTGATGTCCAGAAATCCATTGACTACCTGATTGAACTTAACAACAGCGATATGACGGTGTTGAATTCAAAAGAGTACAAGGATTTTGAAAACAATTTGTCCTCAAATTCTGATGGAACTCAAGTAGATGATCTGAAAACAAACCCATTATCAAAGGGGAAATATAAAGCTTCAAAGTTTTATGGTCGTTTTGCGAAAATGTCAAGAGACATAAGAGCATCATTTACAATAGATAATAAAGGCGTTCCAAACGAGTTTCACAATGAAGAATATTTCAGTGACTTGATGGGATCTGTTGTACCCGTCATACCAATGTGGACTTGTCTTATGTTATATTCCAAATTAAAAGTGTGCCATAGACCAAATAATTCTGGTGCAGAATTATGGTTTCATTATCTCAAAAGGAACAGCCTGCAAGCAAAAAGTATGAAATGTAGTCGTTTCATAAGGCTTACTAGACACAGGATAGAAAGTGTCACCAAGGAAGTGCTGTGTGACATACCAAACACGCGTTGTGCTATTCCCAAAAAACGACGAAATGTCGATTGCGATAATGTTCGGAAAAATAAAAGCGTCTTATCATTTGATACTGTCACAGATCTGAGTGACGATGAAGAAGCTGAACAATGGAGAGCTAGAAAAAATAAAAAAATAGGTTATTTTAAACAAGGCAGCTTAATGGCATAAATAAAAAAAAATTCAAAACTATTAAACCTTTACACAAGAAAACAGAGACGGTAGTTGATTTAACTACGATTAGTGATGAAGATAATCAAATAACAGAAAATAATATTATGGTGACACCGATAGTAAAAACTGTAGAAACATTTTCGACGCCTGGTAGTTACTGTTCGCCTATAGATAAAACACAATTGAAAAACGATACTTACCCTAATAGATTAAGAAAAGATGTCAATTTCTATAGAAAAATGGTCAGATATAACGACGCCAAAGAGGAGAAAGATTATGTTGTAGGCAATTATAAACACATAGAAAAACTTGTAGGTTACGCAGAAATATTGTTTTCAGATTTCGATACACTCTCTGATTATCGGTCGGAGAGTCCTTATGGGAACAAAAAAATGTGGCTGACTAATTTTGTGATATCTATTATATTGGCTAGTTATTCTGTGAAATACAGCAAAAAGTCAAATACCCAAATATTCACATCTGGTTTGGTTGATGCTATAATTGAAAAACAAAAATATAAAGGTAAAGTGTCCATAAAAGAAAATAGTTTTCTCATTCTGCCTTGGAATTTAGGAAACTCACATTGGATAATAGCATTTGTAGATTTTTGTAAAAAAGAATGCTACATAATGGATCCAATGGGAAATCAGATCAATCAACAAGGGCGTTTCAATAAGTTGATTAAGGGACTTAAACTGTACTGTTCGTATGGTGAACATAAATGGTTTCCAAAACTGACTTTAAGCAGCCATAAACTACAAAATGTTCCGCTACAACAAGACGTGTACAACTGTGGAGTGTATGTACTATATTATGCCATTACGTTGATGAACGGAGATTGTTTTAATTCGCTTTTCGAACCTATGGAATACAGGCGGTATCTCAAGACATATTTGTTGGAAAATTCTGATTTCATGAGAGACATCTGCTTATATTGTGGTCGGACTGGTGTGGCTCACAGAATAATGTGTGGTAAAAAAGGTGTTGAATGGGTTGAGTGTACGGACTGCAACCGTTGGATGGTGATTGATTGTATTCCTGATGAGGATAAATTAGACACAACAGCAGATTATGAACATAGTGATTTTAAATGTCTCTTGTGCCAGGAAAAAAATTAATCAAAAACCTAGAAAATAAAAGTGAAGACATGAACAATTATTACAAATCAATAAAGTTAATAATTGTGGTCTTGAGTTGTCCAATACAAATATTAAGTAAGTAACAATAGTAGGTAAGTATTTAAATAGTTTAGTAATAACACCAGATACCTAATAGTAATAGTTTAACTTGAATACTTTACAACACTACCTAAGCTAATGTAAATCTGTGAGTAATAGTCAACAATAATATAGTGAATTCATAATTAATGCTAATGACAAGTTGTGTATAATGGACAGCGAAATATATTTTATTTTTTAATATATACCTAACGTAAAACAAAATAAAATTAATAGTTGAGATAGGTACCTACTAACATAATGAATCACTTGTGAGAAGCGTTGTTTTCTATAGGCCTACTGGGGATCATTTCAACGCATAAAAAAAAAAATGAAACGAATCCATTGCATTGCCTCTTGGGTGGATTTGGAAAATGCACTTCTATAATAGTAAATTATTCAATATTATACAATGTACATAATATTACTTTTAACTGTAACATAAACATTTCACACTAACTGCCATTGCACACTTACAGGTTTCATGACTTTATAGTAGCTTCGACACTGCATTTGATTCGAGTACTTTTTCTGTTAACACAAATAGGGTACAAAACGTACAATATTACAATCAGTTCTCAGCAATAATATCAGTGAACAAGTGGCACCTGGGAAAAAGGCCAGCAATAATTAGTAAAAATACCTCCTAAGGACTGTAAATTGACAACAATATAATTGAGTATTAGCACGAATACGTAGCAATAAACTTATAAAATAATAAGGTGGTAACACTGACTTTATAAGCGTACGATAATTAGTTAGCAATAGAGAGCATCAAGTTTGCAATAATCGTTGAGAACCACTGAAATTTTCTTATCACAAAAAGTCGATTATTGCTAATGTAATTTTCATTAATTTTCATAAGCTCCCAACACTTCCAAAATAAAAATATAATAATAATCAATCATTATAAAACAATAATTTTTTAACAGTTTTTTAAATGTATAAATACTTATATTTTAAATTTTCTTTTTGTTAATAAATGTAAGATTACTAAACACCTATACATTTTTGTAATTAAATCTTTATTACATATATTTGAAATTATAATATAACAGTAAATATTATTAAGAACATTAATAGTTCCTAATATAAAATATAATATGTATCTTACTGACCTAGTGAAAATGTTATGTTATTATCTAAATCCATTATTCTATCATTATATAATTCAGAATTGTTATTACAATGTCATTTGTGTGTACATATAGGTGATTAGGTTAGGTTAAACCTTCACTTTTTATCTAACCTAATATACATGTATTCTTATTATTACAACTCATTACTCAATAAATTAATACTAATAATTTAACTTTAGCTAAGTTTCGTATGTGTTGATTCAAAAATTTAAATTTAAATAGTTAATACCTATCAAAAACAAAGATAATGTAATAATTCATGTTATATCTAAATTCTGGTCACTTAGTTCAGAAGTCAGCCGTTGGGATCGCTCCGTTTCGGAACAACTTTTTTGGCCGAATCGCTCATCTATTTTATATGTTATCTATGGTATTAGGTACATCACGAATAACTTCTTCAAGATTATTAAAATATTTCGTTAATGTTGGCCTCGAAATATCAGCTCTTACTCTTTTTATGTTTTTACCCAGTTGGGTAAATGATTTATAGCGTAGCAAAACAATCGAACCCAATCAACGCCAGGTAAATTATTTTTAAATAATTTCACCGTTCTACCACAGAGGTTTAAGACATTTTATTCGAATATCAGTAGTACGGAGAGGAAAGCCCCAATCAACGCATTTTATTAACCCACTGGTTGACCACCTGGTTTATTTTTTTGGTTTGCCGTGTTTTTTTAAATAATCACACAATGTGCTTTTGGTACTCCATATTTTTCAGCCAATATTCTCTAAGCAGTATTTGATTTTTTGTATTCAATAACAGCCTTTTCTAAAATGGTAGTGTTATAATTTTAGTAGGAACGTCCACCTACTTTTTTTTATATTTTTCCCATGTCCGAAATCAGACTACTTTTTATTTTTCTAAACTTGAAAATTATTTAAAAATCAAAAAACACGAGCACACAATTGGAAACGTAATGGTTCAATTCCTAATATGCAGGTTTATAACCAATCAACAAAAAAATTAAATGCGGTTACATTATATATTATTTACACATGTTACCTATAAGTTCTGATATTATGATAAACGGTAAAAAAAAAAGTGATATGTAATTACATTTGTATAAATTGTTATCAATGGAAGAACGTTCCAACGTAACGTTGCGTTCCATACATTGTCAAAGACGTTATATATTGCTTCCAAAAGTTTAAATTTATCTCCATAGAAATAAACGCCAAAAATTCAAATTTTGTCCGAAGTCATCCATAATGTCCGAAGTGACCCAATTCTACGGTAATAGTTTAACTCTTTGAGTCTTAAATAAGCTTATAGAAACAGTCTTCTTTTTAATTAAAAACATATTAATTGAACATTTTTTAAACCCTTATTATGTCTTATCATACCTATTAATTGTATTAAAACTTGTTACAGTACCTATGCATAGGCAGTGGCGGCGTGAATAGCTATTTTATGAGGCGGCCACCTCATGCAAAAGGGGGGTGGGTATCCCATTGACTCCTAGTTTATAATTTACACTCACATACGACATGCATACCTGGGTAAATATTAGGTACTCTATGTTACATTATCGAGAAATGGATTGGTTAGGTACTGTATAAGGTGTAACATCAATAAGATTGTTATAAACAGTATACTCTAATATTACAGGATACAATTTTAATAACGGTACCTATTAATATGTTTAAATTATTTAATAGATAAATATAGGTCTTTTCGGTTTACGTTATAGCTAAACGTAAGCTAAACACCTCTCTGATCTCAGTGTTTAAAATCGATTATACATGCAAATCACTTCTTTTAAACATTTTAAGGTAGTTACATAAATTATTGATTTATGATATATGAGACATTTTATTCGATCATAATTAATATTATTATTAATATGTGAGGCACATTTAACAATAAATACCTAGTAAATAAAATCGTATTCTAAAATAGACTATGGTGCGGGCTGTCGGCTTTTTGGCGTTCCCTGATAATGAATTAATAAAAATCCAAACAAATAATGCTATAAATATACAGCTATTAGCATTTTACACAAAATCGAATAACCAATGAGCATGTTCAATGAAAATTCACAATTGTGTTATTCAGACTGATTGTATTGCTATGTTGTATAACTTGTATTATTGCAATTTGCAGTATACTGTCTAGTGCGCTATTCAACGTAATTTTTCTGATTTTCTCGTCTATTATTTTGATAATTTGTGCTTTATAATAAATTCACTCGTGTGTGGTTTTTGTTGTAAAAAAAGAGGAGATTTAAACCAAACAAATTGGAATCGACATATCCAAGCATGTAAAAGCAAAACAATTAAAGCCAACTATGGTTTTAATATAAAACAATTTTTTACAAAAACGCTTAAAAAAGGTATGTATTATTATTATACTTGATCGTATCTAATTTCCCTATAACATTATAAATCACAACTACTACAGTATGTCAATATGTGTGGACTTTTAGAACAATACTATAAAAATTAAATAATTTTTATATCTAATAATTATTAATTAACCTCTTCATGCACAACATTACGGTTTTCTTGGAAAAAAATCTGTAACTATGTTAAATTGCCTGAAAATAACGAAAAAAATTCCTAAATCAACCCTTCAACATTTTATAAGGATTTAAACAATCGGTATCAAATGATACATCTGTGCCAAAATGGACCACAAAAAAAAATAAAAAATAGTCAAAGTTTATGAATACATTTATTGAATAATAACCATCTGAATTACCTCATTCAAACAATACAACTAGATAACTAGATATAATAAAGTACAAACATAACATTCAAAGTTAACAAAGTTAGTAAAATAACATTATATTTTAAATAAAATACATAAAATAAAAATAATATTTATAGGAACTTCCTTTTTCACTATTAATTAAAATTTTTATGTAGTAGAGTAAAAGCTTATACAAAACATAACAATTTTAATAAAATAATAAACCAAAAACAATATTTATAGGAACCTCCTTTTTTACTTTTAAATTAAAGTTTTGGTAGGTATAGTAAGTATATTTAAGTCTCAAATTTTCACTTAAGTGTTTTGGTATGGTAACTTTCCATACAATCTGGGCAAACAGGGAAATCACATTTTTTACACAAATACCTAGTTCGGGAAGTGCAATTATTATCTTTACATCTGGATGCTTGTTTTTTAGTTGTCTTCGCAGGATAATGGTTTATACCATCATATCGCACTTCAGGGACTGGAACTTTGACTTTCTTTCTTTTTTTTGTTGGTGGTGTCTGTGACACTGACTTTCTTCCTCTTTTGGGCCCACTATGTTTGCCAATTTGAAGCATTGTCCAAACTAATGATGCTTTAAATTTAAGAAGAGGAATATCGCTGCATTGTTCTCCATATAATCCATGAATTGACGATGCTTACATTTAAAAAATGAAAAAAAACTCTGAGATACCATTTTTTATTTTTAAAGCCATGGGGGTAATGGGCAATCATACGGTCCATTAGGTCCACCCCACCCATGAATTTATTATATTCTTGTATACTAAAAGGTCTGGTAACTTCAATTCTTTTTCTATCTTTCCTATCATAACGCATTGTTGTATCCTCAGGTATAGCTCCTGCATATGTGGATATTGTATGTACCAATTTGGTATCTTTCCAACGAACTACTGTTCTGTTATCGTCTGAAGTAGCAATGGAACAAGAACCTCTTTCCATCAATTTATCAGAAACTAAATTATTTTCAATACCATGTACTCTATTAATTCTAAGTGTTGCTAAGACATATATATTGAATGATCTTAATTTTCTTAACAGTGGAACAGATGTAAACAGATTGTCCATAAACAGTTTGTGATTGTTTCCATGAATTGCATGACAAAGATTTATCACAGTATCACCAATTGGACCAAATTCTGAACGTTTTAAAATTGATGCGCCTTGGTACATTTCAAAACAGTATACATACCCATTTGTACTAGCTTGAACCCATATTTTAAAACCCCATTTTTTGGGTTTAGATTTTAAATACTGTTTTAGATAACTCTTTCCTTTGAATGGCACCATCATTTCATCTATTGCAATGTGCTCACTAGTTGAAGTAGCTGCATGAAAAGACTCATGCAAAATATCTGACAGGCCGAACTTTCCAATATTTGTGGTAGTTTCCTCACTATTTCATTATCTATTATCTCATCATAATCCTCTTTTCCATCAATAAATTTGTTACTGCTTGTGTTATGAAATTAATTGATATAATTGCAACTTACTACATCAACAATGTCAGCTACATAGTGAAGATATATTTTTTCACTTTAACTTTAACGAGAATGAAATCACATTGTTTAATTTCGGCTTTGAGTAAATAGTCTTCTTCTATTTGATCTTTTTCCATTTCTTCAATCTCATTTATGATATCATCATCATCGCCATCATCATTAATTATTTTATAATATCCACAATCTTCTTCACTGCTTTCATCAATAGCCACAAACTTGAA
The DNA here is from genome assembly GCA_027563435.1 of Nasonovia ribisnigri. NCBI lineage: Eukaryota > Metazoa > Arthropoda > Insecta > Hemiptera > Aphididae > Nasonovia > Nasonovia ribisnigri. The sequence continues at coordinate 33,422 of JANEHU010000907.1, read as the reverse complement.
TTTTTTTTTAATACATTTTTTGGCTTTGTCATTGTTTTTGATTTTTTATTTAGTTCTACTTCATTTTTTTCTGTGTCTGTTAGAATACGCGTTCTACCCTTTTTCCTACCTTTCTGAGTCATATTCAGTTTCCTTTCAGGTGCTTTAGGAAACGGTCGTATGTCTTCTGGACTTACAATTGATTTTACTACGCCTAGATTATGTCTTGGAGTAATTAGGGTAAGCTGTGGATGTGTTTTATCAGATTCATTAGACGGACCAAGTCTATGACTTCGGGATAAACAATTAATAAGATTGTTGAAAAAAGCAGAAACATTAAACTTATTAAAGCTGGTGGCTCGTGACATACTAGTAGACTCAGGCTTCCTGAGGGATATTGTATTATTGCGGCTAAAAAAACCTCTCAGCCATTCCTTACCAGCTTCTTCAGTTTTTTCTCATTCTTTCACATTATTACAATTGTTAACTGCAAACTGATATTCAATTTTTCCAGTGTCAGTTTTGGTAAGACCGTACTGTAACCTCGCAGACATTTTTAAGTATTCAACTTATTATTTTTCTTCTTCTACTGTGAATACTGACGGTGATTAATATTAGATGTGTAGTTATAAGTATCTTTCTTCAAACTCTTAAACAATTTAATGTGCCGTAACAATGTGTTTTTTGATACATTATAAATACTTACGGCTTCTGATACTGTTCGACTATTTTCTTGAACTTATTTACAGCACACTCCAAATCTGTTTGATTGAGTAATACTTTATTAATACCTCGTTTGCTTCTAGGAATTTTAACTGTTTTAATCTACAAACAATTAAATAATAATTCGCAATGAAATATCAATTTATGAACAATTGATGGATGGTCCAAGATACAATTTTTTTTTTTTGGTCGAAGGTACATTCGAATTTTATTTTAAATAATTGTTCTTTTGGGCATTTTGCACATTTATATTGTAACAAAGGACCACACCATACAATTAAATACAATATTCAATATAGGTTAACCATAATTAAGTTGTTTTCCCATTTTAATTAACAGAACTACATACTTGGGTAGATAATCTATTGCATTATTTAAATAGTTAATACAATGAACATAATTAGTTTAAATATATTATAAATATGTAATTGTGTAAGCAATAACATTTATTTTTAGATTAAGGTAGTAAGCAACTATTTTATAATTTAATTTTTAAATCGAGGCAGTAAGAATTTTTTTTTAAATTTAATTTGATTGTTAAATTAAACAATAAGATAGTCAGGATACCAAAACATTTTAAGAATTGATAAATAACACCATACGATTTGTTACCAGGGAGTAAGGTATCAATTTGTAAGGTAAAATGTAAAAATTATTAATCGTTGTATCTAAAAACACTATTCACAACATCAATAATACTAGATAACTGTTTTGGGTGAATTATCTTTCCATAATAACTCTCTCTGGCAAGTTTGTTTGTGTTTTTTGTTATTCGGAAGCAACTAAAATATATATTTATTATAACTAGTGTTTGAAAATTTCATGAAATTTTAAAAAATGAAATATTTCATGAAATATTTCAAAATGTGTGAAATATTTCAGTCTTTTAATAAATTTTGTTTAATTTTTAAATAAGTTTTATATTTGCATATAATTGTCATAAATTACCTTCATAACTGTATGGCACCTGTATGTATACGGTATACCTAACCTTTGGTATTATACATTTTAAATAGTATTCAACATTTAACATTTTTAAATATTTTAATGTTTAAATGATACAAGTAGATATACAATCTTTTACATGTATTAGGTCGTCGACGATAAGCCATTTCTTGAGAAAATAACCAGGTTTTGCTATAAATAGTCGAAAATAAGACCTAATAATAGTAATCGTATTCCATTAATGTCAATGATTATACCTAGAACTCTTGGACTATATAAATATATAATTAATAATTGATAAATAACCATCATTAATATTTGTGTTCAAAAAAATTTCAATGTTTCACGTTTTTGTGAAATATTTCATACTTCAAACACTAATTATAACATACCTAATTAATAATTACTATCTAGGTATTTGAAGAATACTTTACCTCTCCAATATTATTAAAGATTTCATTTTCGGAATGACATTCAATCATACTCTCAAAAATGGATGGAATCGTTATCGTACCATGTTAAAAGAACATATTTTACGTTGGGTAATTTCTTCATTAGGTATTCTGTAATTCAATATATTTTGAGAGAAGTATATTTTGTAATTATTTTGGTAGTATCAATTCACTTGCACCTTGCAGTGTTTTATAATACTTAAATACTTCTCTTGGTTTAATAGTATAATATATTAAGTATAAAAAATATTTGAGTAGTTTGTGTTATATACTAAATACTTTTAAAAATTATCTTTACATCGCTACAAAATGCTAAGTTACATACCGACTACAGTGTTAATAGTAACAAGATTGTATAATAGATTATAAATTGTAGAAATATAAAATTGAACATACATTTAAATTTCCTGGATAGTTGTTGTATACACTTATTAAATCTGCGGTTGAAAAATGATTTTTTTAGACATAATGAGCAATGGAACTTTTCCCATTAGCTTTAGAGACAGCTTGGTTCCCAGCTGTTAAAATATTAAGGTAATTTAGTGCTTTGAATAATGTACATTAAATATTGATTTTCAAAATATGACACTGATTTACACTACACCTTCTAGGCATTTTGGTAATTTATCTGAATTAGAATAAATAGGTTGTCGCGGTCGTTATGGCAACGACCGCGGCGTCTCTATCGACGTCCGCGAGAGCGCGTCCGACAACCGGTCTGGCCGCCGCTGGTGGCGCTGGCGGGCCGGCCAACGGCGGTCAAGGAGCTTGAATTTTCGCCTGACCATCGTTGACACACCCACAGTACTTTTATACGTAATTTATTTAAGTATTGTCATGAGACGTCCAAGGTGTTTATTATTTCAAACCGTACCTACTTCAACAAGTGGCGCACTTGGAAAAGGAGTAAGGTATCTAAGTGCTAATTTTACGTAAATTAAAGTAAATTAGAACATATCGGGTTAAAATAAACTACAATAGATGTCCTGATATTACCGGTTCCTAATAATTTTATTCTAATTTTTTTTTAAATAAAATATTAAGGGCTTATCCAATCTAAGGTGCTAAATTTGGGATTAATTTGCGAAATTTTAGCATAATTCCTACAGAGCTCGAGGTAGATAATAGCAATTAAAATGTAATAATCACAATGGTCAGTAAATGCATTGGTGAACTAAATATTGTTGAGATTAACCGGGAGTTACATAAGCGATTTGGATGATATGGTGGTATATTCCGAGAGTCCCGATCAACATCTAAACCACTTGCAGATAGTCTTGGAGCGACTCCAGTCTTATGGTCTGACGTGCCAACCAAAAAAATTTAAATCCGGGGATGTTCAGGATTTTCATTATTTGAACAATGGAACGTCCATAAAATTAATTCAAATCGATTTCTGCTCATAACATTTGTCACATAGTTTTGATACAAAAAGTTTTTTTTCCAATAATCACTCTAACTTGGCATTTGCACCAACCCCATCCACATTGACATTACAATGCCTAAACAATTATTGTTCATCTCAGTTCGGTCTACTGGGTACAATTTTTTATACGAGAAAATGTTTTAACACTGTGATTTACAAGCAATTGGGAAGCATATCGATTAGTCTCTTCGATTATAAAATCTAACACATCATCGTCAAGAAACAACTTATAAAATTCATAAGGTGAACAGTCTGCCATTGTTTGAATTATAGCTGGATTTACACCAACATCCAAATTATTATGATTTAACAGTATATTATTTAGATTACCTACCTCTAACAGGTCCCCAAGTTAATAATTTTGAATCACTTTGGTTATCTTTAACTTCATTTCCATCATTCTCGATCTCTATATCAACATCAATTTTTTCGTTAACTTCTTCGTCGAACACTTAGTTTTGGACATTTGGGAGAATCCATTCCGGATCTTCATCCGAGTCATGGATGAACTATTTAAAGTTTTATTTTATTTTAAATTCAGCATTTTTTTTTTTTTTTTTTAAATGCCCTGGGGCTTTATTATTTAAACGACCCAAAGGTCTTTATAAATATGTTTGACAATTATACATATTTTACATACTAGATACAAAATATATATATTACACGTTGATGGAGACACTTCCAACGAAGTGGCCCTTGCCTTAATTTAAAATCTTAAACTAAGTCGTATGGTTTTAGACGCTTAAGACGTCTGATATCCTTGGAGTTATCTAATAATTGGATGGCTAGTGGATTGACATGGTGATCTAGCCTCGTCTCGTGCTTGCGAGCAAACCTTTGGATTTCGTCTGCTACTGTAGGCAGCATCATATCACGGTGAATTGCGTTGTTTCTTTCGAACCGGTAGGCTGCAGCCTGCAGTGATGGTCCGAAGGGCGATGTTTTGACAGCGTTGTATTACATCGATGTTAGACTTACTGGCACAACCCCACAGTTGAATGCCATAAATCCAAATCGGTTTTATAATTGCTACGTACAGTAGACGTTTGTTTTCAATGGTTAAGTCGGAGCGGGGTCCGACTAACCAATAAAGTTTTCGCATTTTTTCTTTAATTTGAATTTTTTTCTGATAGACGTGGTGTTTCAAGTTTGGACGAGAGTCGAGGTGCATTCCAAGATATTTTGCTGAATCTTTTTGTGGGATTGGTGATTGATTCAGTACTATTTGGATATTTTCGGTTTTACGTAACGTATAGTTAACGTGCACCGATTTATCGCCATTGATCTTAATTTTCCAACGTCTTGTCCAGGCAAAGATACTGTTAATTGACTTCTGTAAGTTATAAGTTGCAGTGAGCTGATTATTACGTGTTGATAAAATTTCCGTATTGTCGGCAAACAGAGCTAATGTTGTGTTGTCATCGTTTGGTATATCAGCCGTATAGAATAAGTACAATATAGGTCCTAGAACACTAACTTGCGGTACTCCAGCTGATTTGTCTCTCCATTCGGTTATTGCTTCTTCGTGTATGACTCGAAATTGACGGTCGGTCAAGTATGATTCAAGAAGTGCACACCAAGTATGTGGTAGCTGATCACGCAGTTTGATGAGGAATCCATTGTGCCAGACTTTGTCAAAAGCCTGGTCTACGTCAAGGAATACTCCACAGTGGTACTTTTTTTCTTCAAGAGCTTTACTAATCACATTAGTTACTCGATGTACTTGATCGATTGTCGAATGTTTGTTGCGAAATCCAAACTGATGTTCTGGTATAAGATTTTTTCTCTCTATAATCGGTTTTAGGCGTTTAAGTAGAAGTTTCTCTAAAAGTTTAGAGAGACTTGGAAGGAGTGATATCGGACGGTATGATGTGACATTTTCAGGCGGTTTTCCTGGTTTGAGCAACATGATCACTTGTGCTCGTTTCCATTGTTCTGGAATGTATTCCATGCGCAAAATAGCGTTGTATATGTGTGTAAGATGAATTATAGCCTTCCTTGGAAGTCCTTTCAGCATTTTTGGACTAATTTCATCATAGCCTGGTGATTTTTTTGGGTTTAAGTTGTTATCTATTTCTTTAGCAACTTCCAACGGCGAGAAATTTTTGATTTTTTCACGTGTTGCGTTAAGTGGTTGGCAATGCAAAATGTCGAGCTCAGAGTCAATTGTGTTTGGCATAAATACATGTTCAAGATGCCGAGCGTATATTTCGGCTTTTTCTTGTTCGCTGCGTGCCCAGGTGCTGTCTTCCTTACGGAGAGGGGGTATCTGAACACGAGGCCTCTTCATGTGTCTTGTTGCTTTCCATAACGAATATACAGTATTATCCGTCGCAGTGAGACTACTCAAGTATGTTTTAAACGTTTCATTTTTCATTTCTTTGATTTTGTCATGAAGAATTTTGCTAACACGGTTCCATTCTGTTTTATCCGTTGGGTTTCGTGTGCTATGCCATGTTCGTCTCCCTCGCGTTTTTGTTGAACTAGTTTTCTTATTTCTAGTGGGTAGGTCAACTCGAAATTACCATTGATAGCTACCGGAGTTGCTATTTCCGCAGCACTAACAATCTCGTCGGTTATTTTTTTAACTGCAATATTAATGTCTGCTATTGTTTTTAGTCGAGTTGAAAGTATTATATTTTCTTCGAGCGTATTTCTGAATAAGTCCCAATTTGTTTCTTTGTTTGTTTTAGACATTTTTTTTTGTTTCATTATCACTTCTGAGCTTAGTGAGAGAAGCACAGGAATGTGATCCGACGTCAGTTCTATTAGTCATTCAACTTCCGTATAGTTTGATGAAATTCCTTTCATTACGTAGAAATCAATAAGATCAGGTAGTTTATTTGGGTCAGTAGGCCAATATGTCGGTTTTCTAGTTGAAATAAATTGTGCTTTAATTGTATTTGCTGATTTGAACAATTCCCGCCCTTTGGTGGTAATCAATCTCGATCCCCAAAAGGTGTGTTTGGCATTATAATCTCCTCCAGCAATGAATCTGCTACCGAGTGTCTTGAAAAATTCAATAAATTTGTTGTCATCTACTTTATGTCTTGGTGGACAATATATAGCAGAGATGGTTAAATCGTTGTTGCCGTCATTAATATGGACACTAGTTGCCTGTAAATGTTCTTGAGGATGTTTATCAATTTCATAATGTTTAATTGATTCTTTTATTACTACTGCAGTTCTTCCATGAGCGCGATTGCTTGGATGTTCTGTTGTATATATTCGATAGCCATGTAATTTTAGAGTGGTCCAGGTTGTGAAGTGGGTTTCTGAAATTAAAGCTATGTCAATTTTTTCATTGTTCATAAGATGTTCAAGTTCTTGTTTACGTTGTACAAGGCCGTTAGCGTTCCATGTTATGATTCGAAGCGTTCTACTCATTTCTTCTTCTTTTGGGCTGGCTATTTTCAAGCCTGTCCAACCTCTCATTTAATTTTGTTAATGCTGTCATAACGTCAGATAGTGACGGTACATTTTTTTTTTGTTGTGTATGGGTTTGAGTCAGCGGACCCTTTTGGTTTTCATTCGAAGAACTAGCTATCTGCGCAAAAGAAACTTCATGAGTGACTGGCTTCGCAGGATTTTGTTGGATTCTTTGTACTGCTGTAGTTTAAATAGGATGAGCTTTTTCTATTGCATTTTTATAAATGATGCATCCTTTCCAATTTGCGGTATGTCCTTCACCACAGTTAGCGCATTTCGCCTTTGATTTCTTAGACTTGGGGCAATTTAGTGAAGTGTGTCCTTCACCGCATTTTACACACTTTGGTGTTTTGAAACAGTAGTTTTGAGTGTGACCAAACACTTGGCAATTTTTGCATTGCGGTAGTTCTTTTTTTTTTCTTGGAGGTTCCACTTTTATTATATGATAGCACAAATTTTTAATATCATAAATGTCTTTGTTGTTTGCTTGTGGCTCCAAATCCACGAAGAATAATGGAAGCCTTAAAATAGTTCGATCACTAAACTTGTTGTTAGGGTCGACTTTTTTTTTAATTTGAATGTTTGTGACATTATTTACAAGATGTCCTAGCTCGGATAATTCGCTCTTAATGTCATAGGGGTCAGTTTCAGGGTGTAATCCACGAATTACCGCCCGAAACTTTTTTCTGTTTTAAGTTGGTATCTGTGATACTCAACTTTTTGCTCTTCTAATACTTAGGGGGCTTAGAGATTCAGTTTCATCAAGCACTCTCCAATCACTGATTTGGTGGGCTAGCCTGATGACGCAAAAGTTGGTGGCACGTAAATTCATCGCGCGTCAATTTATCGTAGTCAATTTATCGCGAGTTAATTTATCATATATATATATATCGCATATATATATATTATGTAATATTTTTAAATCCAACATTTTCCTTCCCATTTTAATACAGACTTAGGACTGTCTACACATTTACTTTTTTATGTAGGTATGGTTAAAAATGTTGTCTTTTTTTTAGAAAGAAGGTCTGTCATTATTAAAAGTTATAAATAGAATAAAATTGTAAAAATTGTATGATGTATAAGTTGTGAATTAAAATGTATAAAACAATGTATAATGCACTTATACTTGCAATTGGAAATTGTGTGCTATTCCTTGTAAATATTCATCAGTCGTTCTATTTTTGAAATCATAGCAAATATTTTTCAAACGCTGTGCTTTGTCCAAAGTATTTTTTTTTGCGGGTGGACGTTCGCCACCTATATATTGTTCAAGTTTTACTTTATTCATATTTTCTTCTTTTTTCAACGCGAATATGAATTTCCAAATACTTGGATGGCATTTATTTAAAATTGAAGTAAAACAATTATGCCATCCTTCTACTGCATTATTAGTTCTAGGTAAATCTTCCGAAACCAATGAATAGCAATTCCAAATTGAAATGTCAAATTTAGGTGCTCTTCTTTTTGTCGTCTGTCCATGCATCCTATCCAAGTTTCTTCAAAATAGTTGAGGATTGGTGATAATAATTCATCATTTTCGGTAAAATATGTTGTCTCCAAAAGATTATTATAAGCATTAATTACCTCATTTTCAGGTAAGTAAGCTAAACTTGGTAACTTTCGTACTTGTAGTGCAAATATTACATCGTCCTTATATCTCGTTTGAAGACCTGCATCTTGAATATACACTGTGAAAAATGAAAAAAGCATCCTTTTACTTCTGTTTCTGGAAATTCATAATTTATCGCGTTCATCGCAACTTTTTCAAAATCAACCATGATAGTTATAGGACATAATCCAGTAGTAATAATTTTTAATGCTTGAAATATACGTCTATACGTTTTTTTCTTTTTTTATCGGGTAATAAGACGTAAGCTGATGGTAAAACATTTGAATATTGTACTGCATGAATAGTATAAACTTCGTAAAATAAAGTTGGAGCACTTTAAAATGTGCCATCACAAAACCAATTGTTGCATTGCGTCATAAGTTTTAATAAATTTGTTGTTGAAAAAATTTAAATTCTGTCTGTATTAATACCACTGTCATATTGTAAAAAAAGATTACCGTCAGTGGTTTTTGTCATCTCGTCAGGTATACTGAAATTGAAATCGGTTGGCTCTATTGGTAATTGAAGTTGTTGTTTACGTAGTCGTTGTATAGTACGCTTGAGTCTATGAATATTAGGTAACTGAGCCGCACATTCTGTAGGGATTTGAGATAATGCTGTAGCTACTACAGAATGAGAACTTACATCAACGTTATTGGTAGCTATTTCTTTTAGTAAATTTAGAGTTTTTTTTAACATTAGTGTCTGTTGAATTCGGAACGTGGTTATGGTCAGTACTTTTTAATATTTTTCCGTCACTTAAATGAACGCGTCCTCGACATTTGTTTTTGAAATATTGGTTAAATTTCCATATTGATTTAACGTCACTTTCTTTTTCTTTTACGAAAATATAACCATTGAATGAAAGCATACTTTTTCCTCTTTCAGTTTTTAACATTTCAAAAGCCATAATTGTATAAAAGAAGGAAAACGCACTAACATAAAAACGGCGACGCGGCAATATAAATAAAGTTCAACAATTGTCGATCGACTGGGGCATAAACTGGCCTAGTTAACACTCATCGTTATCGTAATAGAGATTATAATCAGCCACAGTAATATAAATACGTCATTAATTGACCACGATGAAATGACACACGGTGAATTGGCTCGCGATGAATTGACGTATATCCGCAAAAGTTATGTCAATAAAAGTCTCTGAATTCCCACGACTGGAAGTTCCATGAACATTTTCAATGATGCCATCAAGTCAGATAGCATAGACCCCCTGGCATCTTCAATAGGACTTCCCCGGACGCCAGATTTAGAGTTGAAGTCTCCAGCTACGACTGTCATAGCTGCTATATGACCCCGAAACTGACACCTGAAACACCTAGGTAGTTTGGTCTCAATAAGCTTAATCGTCGGATTAACTCAGCCAATTCTGATGTGTATTGAATCTGCGAGCTGCATGGCCATCTCCATTGGAAGCATAATCTTGCGACTTTTCCTCCTCCCGCGTTTTCCCTAAATGCAATTTCGGCGTCGTTAAGACATGCATTTGCCCTTCTTATGTCTTCTTTAGCATCCTCCTTGCTGATCCAATACGGCATATTCAACAGCAGAACAGGTGTGTATCTGGTTGGTCTGCTAATCCTGGATATGTTACCGACTTCCCTATTTAGAGGTTTTTCAAGTTTCTCAGCTTCCCCTTTGTCTTTGACTTTAAGGTGCAATCCTCCTGACTTTTTTCGGCAAGCGTTACCAATGTTAACGCCCATTTCTGTATTCTTCATGCTAGAGGTTACTCGTTTCATAATGCTAGCATCTGGTTTTTAACCTTCTGAAGGGTCCGCTATGCCTGCCTGAGTCTTTGGGATTCTCTTCTTGATCAACTTTACTGCATCCAAGTTCCGGAGCGTGGATTTTACTTCCTCTTCGTTTGAGTCTTTCTTGGACCGATTTTTTTTCTACACTGTGATCCGGCCCTCTGAATTGTGTTCTTCATTCCCGCTACTATTTCTTTGTGCTTGGACCTTCCCAAGATCTTCATCCTATCGTACTTCCTGATCAGCGTCATTTTGATTTCGCCAACATTTCTGCCCTCGCCTCTTATTCTGGCGGTACTGAGAGGTTAATTTCTGCTTCACTGCTGGCCACCAGCATGGGGTGACTGTGGAAGCGTCTGCGGTTGCGGATTTCTCAGCTTCGTGTGCAGTTGCAGTGAATTTTTTATAGGTCTCCAACCGATCTACATTGTGACGATCAGTCTCTGTCTGTGTATGTACTGCTTTGGTGGATTTTCTGTTGGTCTCCACCCAATCTTCATTACGGACAGTAGGCTCCGTCTGGGTATGAGCACAGACAAGTCCCTTTTTTCCGGACACCGAGTTCTTCGCATTAACGTACTGGGTAAGAACTTTTGACGTGTTGACAAGTGTCTCTTTCAGTTCTTTATGAACATTATTATGTTTGCCAGTGAAAGTAATCATCGAATTGAGATAACTTTGGAGCATCCTCATTAAATCCTCTTCTCCAATATTGCCGATGTTGATGATCCTTGCCTTCTCGGTCGAGATGGTCTTTTCACCACGGGTGAGGGCAAGAGTTCCATCACCAGCAGTCTCTTTACCGACTCCCTTGTCCCTGGAACCTCATTGAGTCGACTGACCACTACCTCTTTAATTAGCTCGTTGTTCAATCCGTCTGGCCTCGGAGCTTTTCCATGAGCTTTTCGGGCTAGACTTTGCCATTTTTTTTATTTATTGTACATTTTTTAATACAAACTTTCATTTTGATAAGTATAAGTTATTTGCGCAACTAGTGTATTATTATGTCTTATATACTATTATAAATAGGAAGGTGCACTGTTTATTCAAGTAATATTGTAAACCTACCTAACATCTATACTTAACATAGTACTAAGACCAACAAGAAGAGTAAGTTACTAATTTTAAAAATTATATAGTATAGTATTCCTACTATAATATTGTTGACAGTATAATTAAAAAATGGATAGTGTAAAAGAAAAGTCCAAAAAATACAGATTGTCCAGCAAATAATAATTGATATTATAGTTAAACTCAATAGGTACTAACTTTACATGTAAATTGTAATCACTAATCAGTACCTATAATAGTATTAATGTTATCACATGGTGCATACTGTGTATTGTTTTATATAGTTAAATTACAATAATAATATTATTATCATAGAAGTAAAACATTTAAATATTCCTACAATAAAAATAGGTATCTATTATTATAAAGAGTAATATTATAGGTTTAAGATTATCTTATTTTTGATTTTAATATAATTATAATACTAATTGTTGATTAAAAGTTAAAATTTAATAAATCATCTATTCAATGGTTAGTCCCATGTGATTTAGCATTAGGTTTATTTTGATTGACATTCTCTTGAAGATTTCTTTTTCTTTTTAGTATCTTTTTCTTTTTTATTCCATTTACTGGCCGTCCAACTTGTAATCTTTGACTTCCTCTAGTTATTCCAGGTTTTCTTCTGCTAATTGTTGTAGGTTGGACCCTAATTGAAGCACGGCTTCTATGTTTTAAAGAAATAGAACTTCCAACTGTTGCCAAAAAAACTGTCCCAACCAGTTGCAGTTTTAAAATTTTCCAACCTCTGAATACATTTTGAAAGAATAGGTAAAGATGTAGATTGATGTTTTGAAAAATTATTAGAAATTAAATTACAAATCTTTTCTTTATACTCTTTGGCTAAATTTTCATTTTGAAAAATTTCTGAACTTGAATTGATATTATTGGTTATAACATTATTATCATCATGGCATTCTATTGTATTGGACTTAGATGGCAAACAATTAAATGAAGTCTCTGAGGTAACACTAAAATTGTCCTCATTATTAGGTACTAATGGCATATAAAATTCTTTTTCTTGTACTTTATTACCAAATGCTAATTTTGCTAATAAATACCGAGATTCAGAACTAATTGCAGGTAATTTGGCATTTTATCTTTATAAAAATTAAAAACTGCTGCTTGATGCTTACAAAATGACCCAAATTTTCCTTTAATACATGAACAATATCCAACTGCAGTATTCACTTCATAAAATTCTGACAACCCGTGTTCTTTTATTACTTTATATAAATTATATCTAATTGACTCAATACCATCTCTTGTAATATAAGCTGATCTACTTAGTTGGTCCTCAAAAAGTAATCTAGTAGTATCATACCGACCATTCACAAAATTTCTAAGACGCCTAGTGTAGTATTCTTCTATGCTTGTACATATAAAGTCAACCAGAGCCACAGCATTGTAGGCTTTATTACGTGAAAGAACAATATCTTTAAAAATTCTTACATTGACCTCACTAAAGTTATTTGTATGATGTCCATGCATTGATTCATCTCTAAATGCAATACACCAAAGTTCCTTTCTCTTCCAATAATTGTTCATAAGAATAAAATTCAAGTAATTATTATTTATTAATTAAATAATATTTTATTTATTTTATTTATTTTATTTATTTTACCCGAGGTACAGTGTATGATTAAATATTTTGCCAAATTTTAAAATTTGAAGTTCCGGCGGTTATCAGTCAACAACGACTTGTAGGTCGAAAAGGAACGTTCAACATCAACCGATGTAATAGGTGAATACTTAAAAAATACTATATCGTCACTAGTCAATTCTTCAAAATCTCCATCTAATTCGCTATTTTCCTCTTTACCCAACAATATTTTAGAAATGCGTTTTAATGTTGACAAGCAATTATTATTTTCAAATACAGTTTTTAATTTATTTTTTACAATTGAACCTGCTTCACCCCGTAATGATTTGAACGATTATTCGAAATCCTCAATTATTTTTAACACCGTTATTAAGGAAAGGCCTTTTGTTTGTAGCTTATTTATTCCGTCTACGAGAATTGTGAAGTTTGATTTCATATATGCTAGATTGCTTTCAAGACCGGGCTTAACTATGTAATTTTTAGTTTTTTTTTATACTCGCTGCTTTTTTTTTGGTTATTTAATTTGAATACATTATGTATCTAAAATATATCCATATCCTATATTCACAATCACATTTAGTGTGACTTCTTATAGAAGTTTATGCGGTACTTTTCGAACTCGCACAGAAGTTAACATGGTCACTTTAATCATCAACAGATTACCTAGGGTAGTTAGCTATTGATATCACATAGAATTAACATAATGATGATAAATAGATGTAGCAATCATAACTCGTCAGCAATTATTAAATTCAATACCGCTCGACTTGGCATGAGCAACCTTATTACAATCTCTAGATCATCGCTGAGCACTAGCTATGAACATCGTAGATCACAAAATTACATTTATGCGATGTCATTGGGTTTGGTTTTTGCACACTGGTATTGTTTTACTTGTAGTCTCACAGTTACTTGTAATGCCTGATGTTATAATATTAGGATTCATCACCAAACGATAATTTATGTTATTAGAAGATTTAGTTGTACAAGTGGACACAGATTTCGTTTGATCTAAAATAAAATATGTACAATAAGGTTGTTTGCAGGTTTAAAATAAAGTTAAAAAATACTTCACAGAACTTACTTTCTTCTGATGTTTGAATAATAGGTCTAGTAACAACAAAGTGTTTATTAATATTTGATTAATATTTGTAATTATTTTTCTTTTTTTACACGGATGAGTGTGAAGATCATAATTATGTTTATTCATTAAGCTAAGATTTTTACGACACGAGCAGATTTTAAATTTTGGCTGTGATGATATTATTAAAATAATAAAACCACTTATATTAACAATTAAAAAACAATGCTTTTATTATTTTTGACTCGCCGTTTGTAGTTTCGAACGGTTATAGACGTTAGCGAGGAATGACAAAATTATTATGTGAACATTGTAGTCTGTAGACACGATAAATTGGTGAAACATGGATAAAACCATGAGGGTACACTGTAAAAATAACTCATAAAAGACAGAATAAATTAATGTAGATCATGCAATATTATCAAGACCCTTACTGTCGACTGATAAAATTAATAACAACAGTTGCACTATAGTGCCACACTAGAAAACTAGCTCACCGCCACAAAATACTGAAAATTGAATATGAAAACAACGTTTTCTGTGAACTGTGATTACTGATTATGCATAACTGCATAGTTATATAAATATAAAATACATACAATGATAAAATATTTAATCGTATTAACTAAACCTATAATGATGCAGACGATGCAGTTGCAAACTTTTACTTGCGATAAACTGGCCACGATGTCCCTGTACAAAGTTTTACCACTACAACTTCATGCTACGGACACAACACCCCTCATACAAAGTTGTTACTTGGGCAACACCTTGATCATAGGATAGCCACCACTTTTTAAAACCTTAAGTAATAATTCAGTTTTTTTTAAGTATTGTAATAAAGAAGTTGTAGTAGAAAAAAAGTTTCAAATTGATTAGCACGTTCGATCATTTTCACACGAAAAATATTCAAAAACTCCCACTTCTAAACAAACATTTGTTAATCAATAGTCAACATTAGGTGAAAATCAATCAGTATTTTTCCAAGCTTTGATTGCTTCTAACATACCACTGCATAAATTATAAAATACCAATTTTAGATCTTTTTTTAATATAAAAAATATAGGTACTCATCTACATAAACCTGATGTAAGTACCCTAAGGAAGAATTATGTAATCAAATACACAGACATTTAAACAAAAAATCGAAAAAAAATATTTAAGAAGTTCATTTATATATTATTGTATCGATGAAACTACTGACCCAAATACGGCAAATATGTTGCAAACTTTTCTGTTGGAAAATTAAATGTTGATTCACCATCAAATACGTATATTTAGCATCTAAAATTCTCGAAAAAACGAATATTAATACCATAACAAAATTTATTAATTATTGTCTTAGAGTATTATGACCAGAGGGAGGTGACGACGAAAAAGTTTTATTAATGTTATCCGATGCAGCCACATATATGGTTAAGGCTGCTAACAATTTAAAACCATTTTATTCCAATCTTATTCATATGACTTGTGCTGCTCATGGGATTCATCGGATCGCAGAAAAGTTTATGATTATTTTTCATGAAATAAACGGTTTAATTAAAAAAGGAAAAAAGATATTTTTTAAAGCTTTTAGAACTCAATTATATCATGAAATGCTACCTAATAAACCATGACCCCCTCTACATAACCTATAATAAAACGGTGGGGTGCTTGGTTAGAATCGGCAATATTTTATGTAGATAATTTCGAACATTTTAAAAATGTTATTAAAAACCTACAAGAGGATGGTGTCAAAAGCATTCAAAACTGTATACAAATTCTAACTAAATCAAATATAATTACTTTTATTAAAACAAATTTTTAGTTATTGTTAAAAGTATTAAAAAGCCTGAAACTTCAGGTTTGCTACTCATAGATGCTTTAGACATTTTTGAACAAGTTACGAATTATTTTATTAATCTTTCTGAAAATGAAAATAGTGTATTAATTAAAAAAAATGTTCCGAATTTATTATAAAAATAAAGGCTTGGTAATTTTAAAAGAAATTTCTAAAATACACCAAGTTAAGAACGTTGACTTGAAGAGTTCTTCTATCAAACATTTTTCTCCGGAAATGTTGTAGAGTTTTAAATATGCGCCAATAACTAGCGTTGATTTGGAACGAAGTTTATCACAAACCATCAGTGGCGGATTTTCAAAATTTTTCTGGGGGGGGTCCTAAAAAATAATATGTATTTCAAATGTATTATTTTTATTTTTATAAAAACATATGTGTTATATTATTTTTAACACAAGACTACATAACAATTAAAAATTGTGTCCACCATGAGATTTCGAAAACGCTACACAAAATTTACAAAATGCATCATCGTGTATTCCTGAATACGACAACCAAGGAAATCGCACTAACCATGCATATTGAAATTTAAGATTTCTTACTTTTTGGTCTTTTCCAGAAGTAATTGATGTTATCGAAAATTTATAATTTATTTCCGGTGAAAGTATTTTGTTGCAGAATAAACTGATATCGTAATTATTATTAGTTAAGGACGAAGACGGAGTTGCTAAGTCATGCATAGATTTTTTTGTACTAATATCAGTAACATCATTAGGTGAAAGTGATCTTTTAGTTGATACATTTTCTTTTAAGGTACTAGTTTGATTAACATTTAAAGTTTGAATAGGTTTTAAACAAAAAATTTTAATGGTTTGGTTTTTAGACGACATATTATTGAAAAGTAAGTTCGTACTCACTTATGATTCTCTATACATCCACTATTGCGTTATTACAGTGTGTCAGTGTTAGTGTCAATTGTCGGCGGTCAACTAGTCCATACATTTTATAGTAGGTATAAAATTACAGAAATAGTGTTATAACAATATTGTCCTCTATAGTGGAAAAATACGCAGATAAACTCATTATCGCAATACAGCAGAATATCGGGAATTAACGTTACGACGGACGATTTTATCAAAACTATTAAAATACGATTGTAAAATATTGTATTATATTATTATTTCAGTAGATTCTTGATAATGTGAATATCTCTGTGTATGCATTATTTAATTACCTATATATGTATATATCAGTGTCCAGACCCCATGGTCCCCCCCCCCCGTAAATCCACCACTGCAAACCACCGTCATAATTTAACTGAGATCAATATGGAATATATTATTGCTACTTATTGTTTTTCCAATAACGAATAAGTTGTATATTTTTTCATCTTAATTCAATTTTATCATCATTATATAATATATTATTGTAGCTTATTTTGTTTTCATAATTTATGTGTTGATTTTATAACTTTACAATAAATAAATAGCTGTAATAATCAAAAATTATTTTGCATATTTTATGCTTTTTAAGTGCATATTTAAAATTTTTAAAGTGTATATTTAAAAAATTTAAATGCATATAAATCCGGTCCTTACATATAATATAAAAACGTTTTTAAGCTGTTTATTAATTACGTTGGAAATAGTACATTTTGCAATTAATGGAAATCGTTCATTTTGAAAAAAACTATTGATGGAATTAGGCAGTTTTGATTTTAATGGAAATTTTATATCGAGATTTACCAAGGAAATAGTGATAAAATTAGCATATGATAAAAATTTCAAGTATTTACAGTAATTCATTTTTAAATTGCAGCCAAATAAGAAAATTGATACATGAGAAATATCCAATCATGAAAAAATTTGAACTTCAACCGTTCATAAAAATTTAATTTTACTTTCAGGTACACATTTTTTTTGAATAATAAATGTAGTAATGCTTTTTACAATTTTACCAAACAAGTAAAATTTAATTGACATTCATAGAAAAAAAAACTAAAAAAATTAGAAACTGAAAATTTCCTTTAACAGTTCAAAACAAATCAAAATATTTGAAAATTTTATCGTGTATAGAAAATGCTAATACAAATATCCAGTGAAAATGTCATGAATATATGGTCATTTATTTTAGAGTTGCACTAAAAACCAAGATTGGTTTTGTCGAAAACCGATTTTGCTTAAAAATTTTCGTTTTCCTTAAAAATTTTCCTACATTTTTTTTTGTTTTTCCCTGCAATTTTGAAAACTATTGGGATTTTTAAATGTTGACCTCCCGTGTGCACCAACTAGATTCACTTTCCCATTGAACAAGATACTGTTGAAGAAAATCCAAGCAGTTTTACTGCCCCAAATTATTTACACCACAGCACATAAACCTGTCACCGTATATACCATCGTAAGTACATAATTAAAATAATATATAGTAATATTATAATTACCTATGTATTTATGTGGATAAGTACACCTACTTAATCAACTAAGTTGGGCAAACACTTTATATAATTAATTAATAACAAATTAACAAACATAATATATCATTATTATTACTTATTACAATAAATACTTAGTAGTGTTAGACTTGGATAAGACAAAGGTGATTGAAATTATAACCAGGCACTAGGACAGTTGCACTATCGACGTTCTCGCATTGTTGTTTGTTCTCCATCCGATTTGGGGACTTCTCCAGTACCTACCTACCTATAAATGAAACTTTAAATATACAAAACATATTGTAATTTACTTGTATGAATACATATAATATATACGAATATACGTATTTATTATAAACTTAATATTTATTATACCTACTATAGTTTTAAAGTTTTAAAAAAAGGGAAAATACTAGGAATGTGATCGAAATAAATGTAGCACACCTACAAATTTCACCAAATAATGCAATAAGACTAGATAAAATTTAATAAATTATTGATGTCAAATATAATATAATAAACGATAAACCTGAGTATTTCTATTATTTCCATTATATAATACAATAATCCGCCTTTCAATGATTTTTTGTTTTTGATTTTGATTTTCTACATTACAATTGCCATTGTAAGAATCGAAAAATCTATCAATCTAAATACTTAATGTAGTTTAATCTTTCATGAATTTAAATGCTTAAATGAAACAAATACTTCAATGAGTAACAATAAATGCGTTCAATAACCTACCTATATTTAAATTTGTACATGAGTGTCACGTTTGTAATTATTATATAAATTATAACTTATAAGTCCTAACACGTTATTAATCATAACAATATAAAATACTATGTATTGTCATTTGTCGTAAACTTATATATCTATACATTCTACATATTAATAATAAATACAATTTGTTATTTCGTCGGTTGGCAATGAAAAATATTAATTTACATAAATATTGCATTCCACAATCTTACCATATACGAATAGTTCGTATACCAAGGTAATTAAAATTTTAAGCATTAAGTTTTTAATATAATGTGGGTATAATCAATTATGACTAATATTGATTTTTTTAATTAGAGAAAATTAAACTTTATACAGTATAATATGTTGTAATAAACCGTATACGTTCTTAAATATTATTAATTTCTTAATTGTTATGTATCACCTATTTTTGGTTTTATAATAATATGTAGTTACTCACTGTTAGACTATGTAATATGTAAATGTGTCGTTTGATTTTTAATAAAATGCTGTTTATATAGGTACTGTCTACTATATACCTTCCTAAATCATAGTGATGATTAGTATACCATGATGTTTAAAGGGTAAAGTATCTAGTTTAGAGAGTCAGAGTTAATCTCATTCTCATATCCCAGACATAATAAGGCTTATGTGGATAGTTACGAATTGTATAGTCGTAACATTGCCAACCACCGCTAAAGTAATGACTTAAACCAAACACAGAAACTTATCACTCTATCTTTAAATGTATTCAAAGTGTAATTTATGTGTAGGTATTAAAGGTATCCATATACCTTATAAAGTTTGAGATATAATATAAGGTAAAAAAAATTATTTTAACTTATATTTTAGTATTTGTTTATATAGTGTTAAATAATAATTAAGATAGGTAAGGATTACGGAGTCTCTATCTCCTCAATCTATTTTTATTGATTTCCTTATATTTTATAACTGCAGAGGTGAGGCTGAACACTGGCCGCTATCACTGTGTATAATATATAAATAATGAATATTGTACTCAATATAATTATTTAGGGCCGCGACACACTACAGCGGTTTTGACGCGCGTTTTTCCCTCGCGCGGTTTCAACGCGTGATCTGCACGTGCTACACTAGCGCGCGTTCTATTCGCGCTCAGACTTGCTTGGTTGATGATTCGGTCTTGCGCTGTCTTGCACCACTGTCTTGTAGTTATTTCGACTTTATTTGAATATTATTTGTACATTTTTTATTGATTTTTTAGTGAATATATTGACATATATATATAAATAATTTATATTAATCCGTGGAACTAAATAGCAATACGTATAAGCAAGTACCTAGTTGAAAGTAAGTAGTAACGACTAACAAATATATATATTTATTTATTCATCCATATTAAAAAATATTAACTTCTATTTGCATATATTAATTTAAATTAAAATTATTTTTAATTTGTTTATTCAGTATGGATTACCATTATTATATGAATGCATTGAAAGTGATCGCAGTGGCTGAATCATTTGGATATCTGAACCCACCAAGATCAGAAAGATCATTTTGGATTCTTCTGTTTAATGCTGTACGGGAAACTAATAATCGGTTTTTTCTTTTTACGAAGAAATTCGAAAGTATCCGAGCAAATTTTCTGAGTATTATCGAATGTCCATTTCTTCATTTGACGAACTATTAGAAAAACTAGGTACGTCCCCACATAACCAAAAAAATCACCAAGTTCCGACGTCCGATGTGTCCAGAAGAAAGATTGACTATTACAATCAGGTAATTACATAATAATTAACTACCTAGTAAATATTATATTTATATAAAATAAGTATAGTTAAATAAATTAAACCTCTTTAATACATAGGAATAACTTTAAAAACTTTTTATTTTAAGTAAAAAAAAAAAAACAATAAAAATAACTTCTGTTAAATACCTACTTGAAGCAATACAATATACAACATATTGTTTTGTTTGTAAGCAAAAGAAAAAATAATAATAATAATTTATAAAATATCATATAAAACGTAAATATTAAACGTAATATACATATATTAACGTCACTTCAAAAACTTTTAAATAATAAAAATAACTTCTGTAACTTTCAATACTTGAATTAATACAATATACAACATAATATAATATTATTGTTGCATTCAAAATAAAAAATAATAATAATAATAGGTGTATAATTGTACTATAATATTAAACACTACGGTTCATTCCCACATTTTCCTGGCTGCAGTCTGGAAGTGAGGTTGGTGAACTATAGTTTTGTGGAACCGAGTACGTAAAGACCTGCACGGGCCGGGCTTACCCAGACCGGCCCGTAAATGGCCCGGCCCGCACGGGCCTCGGGTCGGGCCGGATTCTATAAAATGCAAGACGGGCCGGGCCGGACCTTTTTTTGAACAAAAGTAATGGACCGGGCCGGGCCGGACTTTCCTTAAAGCAAAGGCGGGCCGGACCGGACGTTTTTTTGAACAAAAGTAATGGACCGGGCCGGGCCGGACTTTCCATAAAGAAAAGGCGGGCCGGGCCGGACCTTTTTTTGAACAAAAGTTATGGACCGGGCCGGGCCGGACTTTCTTAAATCAAATTCAGGCCGGGCCAGGCTTCTATGAAAAATTAGGAATTCTAGCTGGACCAAAATTATGAACAAAAAAATATATACATTGTACTATTGAATATAAATCATGGACAAGTGAAGTATGACGAAATTTAATTATCTATGTATTTAACTATATTATAGTATAATACTATAATATAATATAGTATCTTAAATCTTTATTATGAAGAACTTATAAATAAACTATAATAGTATACAATAACAACAGGACTAGACGTTTCGTGATGACATCAACTATTTATAAACACGTGTTTTGATAAACCGGTCAACGAGTGACTGTTCCAGACCCGCTGAAACGCAATCTGTATTGTATCTAAAATGAAAATAATATAATCTACTATCTATACTATCTATACTATCTAGTATCTAGTATCTACTATCCATCAATCATCATGGGAGCTATTATATAATATTGTAAATTACATATTGTTATCAACGTTTGTTCTTTGTGATTCGCGCAATCGTGCTCTATGGCGTCTATCGTAGTGTTCTGTTCAAAAAATAAATGTGTTTCTGTCTGTGTTTACATGAATTTCTAAGGTTCTGTCGTTTTCAGTTTGTAAAGGAACAAAGACCGAAGTAAGTAGTAACTAGTAAATACTAATTAGGTATTCAATATCTACTAAGTATTAAGTAAATATCATAATTTATAAGTTTTAATATTTACATAATATATTATAATATAAAAATATTTATTATAAAAATACTTCAATAATTGAACCCATTTTTTAATATACTTAACTATTCAATATTAATACATAGTTGACTTTTAATTTAGGTTGATTATTGGATCATAATGAGTGTTGTTGAACAGAATACCAGTGTTCCTGAGGAAGAAATCCAAACAAAATCAACTATTCAAAAAAAATTAAAATCTGGTAATTGTAAACTGTTAGACAAAGTTGATGGAAAAGCCGAATTTTGGAAATGTTTTAATAAAGTGGTGTTTAATAATGAGACAGAAAAAGAAACAGGTTTTGTTTGTTGTACTAAATGCAAAACATTAATGGCCTATACTTACAATACAGGAAGTTCCCATCTTAGTAGACACAAGTGTGTGTTAGTATCAAGAGAGTCTAAAAGTTCAATGCTTTCATTTGTAACAAAAAAAAACAAATCTCTACCAAACATTGTCATCAACGAATGTAAGGAAAAATGTATTAGATTTGATGCCAAGATATCCGTCCTATGGATATAGTTTCTGGACCAGGATTCAAATCTCTGGCTAGCTATTTAATAAAAGTTGGATCACAGTTTGGACAGATAGATGTTGATGATTTATTACCACACCCCACAACTATTTCGAGAAATTTAATAAAAAATGGTGATACTAAACGTGAACAATTATTTACAAGTATAAAGCCTTTTTTGATAGATAACATAGTCTCAGCAACTACTGACATGTGGACTGATAACTACAAAAAACGGTCATATGTAGCGCTAACATTACATTTTATTGATAGTTGGAAACTAAAAAATTACTGTGTTTACACAGGACAATTTCCTGTAGATGAAAAAAAAACAGGAGAAAATATCAAAAATTGCTTGAAACATTTTTTTGTGGCTTGGGACATGATACCTGGAGAAGTTAACCCACTATCCAAAATTATCTGGGTAACAGATCAAGGATCGAATATTAAAAAAGCATTAGAACAAAATACAAGAGTAAATTGTGCCGCCCATATGATATCTAATATTCTAAAAGCTACATTTGATAATAAATTTATTTCGGGTGAAGATGGAAAAAGTGTAACAGTGCCAATTTTCAAATTAATTCAAGCAGCCAAAGCACTTGTAGGCTATATGAAAAGAACTGGTGACAACAATAAAATTTCCAAAACACTAATTCAAGAGCTTGAAATAAGATGGAATACCCGTTTATTAATGCTAATGTCTATTGAAGAACAGTTTCAAGAAATTAAAGACTTGTATAAAGATGAGCCTCATCGATTTTATGATATTGATTTAATATTGCTAAAAAAAATAATTGATTTCTTAAAGCCATTTAAACATGCAACTGATGAATTGGAAGGTGACACATATCCAACTATACATAAAGTAATACTTCATAAAGCTAAGCTAGAGAAGCACTTGACGTCATATTTGCAAGTTACAACATCAAATGGATACAATATTACAATAAATAACAACAATGAGGGAACTGGTAAATATAAAATTTACTTATTACTAGATAATAGATATAGGATGTTGATGACTTAAAAATCACACAAAAATGCCCAAAAAAAATCAAAAAATCAAAAATGCCCTAAAAACTCCAAAAAATCTACACAATTAAGTGAAAAAAATTGAATTAAAAAATTATTATTATTATTACAGATATAGCTTTGATAATCGGTCTTAGAGTAATTTAAAATATTAATTATAATATTAATAGGCAACAGTATACATTTAAATTCTCAGTTGAATTGACACTTGACAGTTGTATACATTTAATCACAACAAAAACCCCCCAATAATAATAATACAGTTATTATTTTGAATATACAATTTTTTTTTAAAATAATAAAATCTAAAATTTGAGAAGAATGCTTTCACATTATATAAAAACTACAAAAAAAATACCTAACATATGAAAAAATTACTTGTACTGTAAATGTAAAAAAATAAGTTAAAAACCAAAAAAAAAATGCATTTATAGCTAAAAATGTAAAATAAAATTAGTAGAATATTCTTAATCAATGAAGCACAAAATCAATTTTAATCTTAGATTGTATTGTATAGGATCAAAGGAAAAAATATGCAAAAATCATCAACATCCTAATTACTAATTACAACATCTACTAATTAGATTTACAAACATTTTTTATTAAAAAATAAATGTATGCCTTGTTCTGATTTTTTTAGAAATCAACTACAGTGTTATTTTGAATGCATTGGCTAAACGTGCATTAAGTGTAGTCGAAGAAAAATTCATAATTCACCAGGTCCATGAGTTCGCATGTTTTCTCTGGCCTAAGTTTAAAAGCCTACGTATGTTACCAAATGAATCCAAAATTCGCATAGCCAGTGAAGTTGGTGAAGCGCTTTTAAAGTATGAACTTAATCGAATTAATGCACTGGAGAGAGCAGAGACTTATCATGGAACAGAATCACACAATGAAGAGTTTGAAGAATGGGAAGATAATTTATCCCAAAGCATCCCCCGAAGTTCATTACAAGAAGTTCAAGAATATCAAAGCGATATTTCTACAAAAAATGATGATGTACTTTTATGGTGGGAACAAAATAGTTTAAGGTTTCCTCTTCTTTCTCAGCTGGCCAAAAAAATACTTGGAATACCGGCTTCTAGTGCTTCAAGCGAGCGATGTTTCAGCACAGCTGGACGAATCATTGAGAAAAGGAGAACTAACCTCAAAGGGGATACGGTTGACTCATTAATGTTTTTACATGACCATTATAAAAAACAACAATTGGCCGGTGCCTGTTTGACTGATTAAGTTGTTGAGGAATTTTTATATTTATTCTATAAATTGTTTTTTATTATTAAATATGTTGTTAAAGACAAACAACTTTTTTCTTTTTTAATTGTATTAAAAATTATAATTTTAAATTAATGATCTTTAAAAAGTTAGCCATAATATATTACTTAGTTTGTTATTCAAAAGACTGAATATATTGATTGATATTTGTTGTTGAGGAATTTTTATATTTATTCTATAAATTGTTTTTTATTATTAAATATGTTGTTAAAGACAAACAACTTTTTTCTTTTTTAATTGTATTAAAAATTATAATTTTAAATAAATGATCTTTAAAAAGTTAGCTATAATATATTACTTAGTTTGTTATTCAAAAGACTGAATATATTGATTGATATTTGTTGTTGAGGAATTTTTATATTTATTCTATAAATTGTTTTTTATTATTAAATATTTTGTTAAAGACAAACAACTTTTTTCTTTTTTAATTGTATTAAAAATTATAATTTTAAATTAATGATCTTTAAAAAGTTAGCTATAATATATTACTTAGTTTGTTATTCAAAAGACTAGTATATTGTGTGATATTTGTTTGTATTTACTATTTATATGCTCTACATGTCGGTGCAATCAGGATTTCTTGAATACGACCTTTGAAAGTTATGTAAATTATAACCGTTACCGGGTATCTACTACCTAGTTCCTTAACTATTTTATCATTTAAAAATATCTAGTACTATCTGGTATCCTTAGATCATATACTAGTAAATGATCTAAGCTGGTATCTAATATCTTCAAAACTACAAAAACTTCAGACTGGGCTATGTTACAAAATATTTTATCAGGGTCATGCTGAACGAAAATTTATGGGCTTAACCGTGGCGTGCTTAATCCATACAATTTTTAGATGGCATTGGGAAGGACAGGGCCGAATTGGCCCGGGCTGTCTAAAAATATTATCGGGCCGGGCTTATTCGCTAAAAACTATTCGCGGGCCGGGCCGGGCCGGGCTTTCTAAAATTTTACCGGGCCAGGCTTACAACAAACTATACCCGGGCCGGGCCGGGTTGTCAAAAAATATTACCGGGCCGGTTCGGGCCGGGCTTACTCACAACAAACTATACCCGGGCCGGGCCGGGTTGTTAAAAAATATTACCGGACCGGTTCGGGCCGGGCTTACTTACAACAAACTATACCCGGGCCGGGCCGGGTTGTCAAAAAATATTACCGGGCCGGTTCGGGCCGGGCTTACTCACAACAAACTATACCCGGGCCGGGCGGGGTTGTCAAAAAATATTACCGGGCTGGGCCGGGCTGTGAATTGTCAGCCCGTGCAGCCCTCTAGTAGGTACCTTGAAGAGGGGCGCACAGGTAGATACTGTTGTGAATAGCTGGGATAGGTGAGAGAAGTTTGCTGACCAATATTGTTTGGATAATTATTGAATTGGTGAATGTTGGCGTTGAAATTCTGTGAGTGGTCAATAGGAGGGTTTAAAATATTTTTTACCGATTGCATAAATGATATTTTAAAATCAAGTTTTTGGCTGTCATTCATTTTTTTGAATTCTGGAAGGAATGATAACAAGAAAGCTTTATCAGGATCCATGTCTTCCGAGCGTGATTGTGTGGGTGGGTGCTGCATAAGGTGCAGCAAATTTTGTTGGAATGGGGTAATCTTTTGTTTTTTATTCTGAGGCTCTGGTGTATTCATGCTGTTGTTTGATGGTGGAAGTGAAACATAGTCTTCTTCGGAAATGTCGCCAGCGACAACAGTAGTTTCTATTTCTGGATCATGGATCATGGATGATGATGACATATTACCTGTTGTCCTGCAATTTTAATAATAATGTAAATGTTAAGAAAGCATTTTGTTCCCAAAATGTATTTTACTTACTTTCTTTTTTTTAAAACTGGTTGTAAAAATGATAATACATCAGCGTAAGCATATTTTTTGGTAGGATTTGCTCCACTACTACTTGGTGTACTATTTTTTTGTTTAATGTCTCGAGCAAAATTGTCTCTGATATTTTTCCATTTTTTTTTTAATTTCATCGACTAAAAAGTATTTTTGTATATAGATAAATAATTATTTTAAGATAAGGTTAACTTTCTAAAAATTCTAAAATAAGTAAATACAATTCTGCAGTCTTGTAAAGTATTCAAAATGTAAAAGTATTAAAATACTTTTGTCTTTCCAGTGGCGTCGAACTAAATTTTTTTAGGTGTGGCAATGAACCATAACTGATACCCACCTATCTCTATAGGATATTAGAATTAAGTCGTGGGGCAACCCTCACCCTACCAATTTTTAATCTAAAAAATATTTACACAAGTTATAATATTACTGCATTATGTTTACATTTTATCATTATTTAATATTTTAACACATTACCAGTTAGGTTCATATGTATTAAATATAATAAAATATGAGTAAGAGTTATAAGTCACCACGAATAATGTTTTTGAATTATAACGAAATAATGAATATCGTTTAAACATCTAATTTCGTCCAAGTTTTAACTTAAAATAAAGACTATAAAAAAACTGTGATTGTATATTTTTTAGATTTTTTTGGTTACAGTATTACCCACTTATGAGAAACCTCGTTTTAAATTTCCAATCCTTAGCTATACAATTTGAAAATTTTATACATTTTTAACCAAAAAAAGATTTATAAATGTTCGCGATATATTGACTATAATTTTGTAAAAATTTGTATTTAAAAATATTTGATTTTGAGAAAAAAACATAAAATTATATGATATTACCTATATAACATAATATAAATTAGTATATTATTTATATTATATAGGTAATATTGAAAATTATAAATTATTTCAGATATCTGTCAGTTGGGACAAATTTTGTGGCATTACAATATGAATTTTTGTTGGGACGAAGTACAATAGGAAATATTGTTAGAGAAACCTGTCAGGTTTTATGGAACACCCTACAGCCTGAAGAAATGCCAGAACCTAATCCAGACCATTGGGACAGAAATAGCCAATAAATTCTATTTGAAAACCAACTTTCCAAATTGTGTAGGGGCAGTCGATGGCAAACATATTCGTTGTATTAAACCCATTAATTCCAGATCAATGTTCTACAATTATAAAAAGTATTTTTCCATTGTATTAATGGCTGTAGTGGACGCAGAGTATAGTTTTATTTCAATCGATGTCGGTGCATATGGTAAGGAGGGTGATTCTACAATTTTCAAAAATTGTCCATTCGGGAAAAAATTATATTCTGAATTATTAAATCTACCAGCACCTGTTGTTCTTCCAAATACAGACAATTTTCCGCAGCCTTTCGTGATAATTGGTGATGAAGCTTTCGGACTACACAAAAATCTTTTAAGACCATACCCTGGACGAAGTCTCACACAAAAAAGAAAAATTTTTAACTATCGTCTATCAAGAGCTCGAAGGTACGTAGAATGGGCTTTTGGAATACTCGCAAATAAATGGCGTGTTCTACATAGTGCTATTCTAGTTGAACCCGATTTTGCAGATGAAGTTATAAAAGCATGCTGTATTTTACATAATTATGTTAGACGAAGGGATGGTTATAACTTCGAAGACACCCTCTCAAACTCTTTGGAAGACATTCAAAATGAAAATAATTCTGGAGCTCGTCAACAAGGATTAGATGTTCGAGAATATTTTGCTGAATATTTTATGGAAGCTGGAGCAGTTCCGTTTCAATATCGATTTGTTTGATTTTTTTTTACTTCTGAGTTTTTTTTTTTTAACATAATATCAAAATTATAATTTTATATATTTATATATTAAAATAATATAAAATAAATTCAAGCGCTCATATTTTACAAAAATAAGTAATTTTTAAACTATTGTTAATACACGTTCGACGCCGGTATCACCATGTTGGTGACATGCAGCAACCTGCTCATACTTCGCTCTTTATAAATTTAGATTTAGTCATAGATCGTACAAATTTAAAATATTTGTGTCAGCCATTCAAAAATTACGTACCTATACTTATGTTTTGTTTTATTTAATTATTTTAAAAGTAGGTATT
This sequence comes from Nasonovia ribisnigri, assembly GCA_027563435.1. Classification (NCBI taxonomy): domain Eukaryota; kingdom Metazoa; phylum Arthropoda; class Insecta; order Hemiptera; family Aphididae; genus Nasonovia; species Nasonovia ribisnigri. The sequence goes on along the minus strand of JANEHU010000907.1, from coordinate 4,288 downwards.
ATTATTATTTTCTTTATATACCTAATATATAATATTAGGTATAAGAAATTGCATAGAAACATAAAAATTAATTATACTTACCGTAAGATTCTTGCTCCTTGTTAGAAAATTCATCCCAATTTTTGAATTTAGCACTGGCTACATTTATCCAGGCCTTTGTTTTACAATGTTTGTCCATATAATGACCACTATTAATATTCCATAAACATTCCTCCTTCTCCACTTCGTTAATCAAAATATCAATATCAATCATATTGATATATTTAAATAAAGTCAATTTAATATCAATTATCAATCAATAAACTAAAAAACTGGTAGAACGGGGGTTTTGAAACGCGTCGTAACCGCTGTGGTATGTCGCATGCCATATGATATAAAACAATGTGTTACCGTTACGGTTCCACGCGGCAACGCGCGTCAAAACCGCGCTAGTCTGTCGCACTCCATTTACATGTATGCATTTTCATCTCGCGATTTTGACGCGCGGTGCTCGCGCGTTAAAACCGCGCGTTAAAACCGCTGTAGTGTGTCGCGGCCCTTAAAAATCGTAATTTTTTCGTCAAATTAGTAACTACTGAGGAAAACTAATACATACATTATGAAGTTACATAATTTCTAGAGTTCTTAATCTACATATATTGTGTTTAAATTTTTGAAAACAATAATAGTAGATACATCATACTAATTACAATTTTTCATTAGTCATCACTAGGGCTCGGAACTTATTGCATGGAAAACTATGAAAATATGCATGCAAAAATGCATTACATTATCATCAAAAATGCACAAAAATATGCAAAAAAAATGTTATATGCACTCAAAAATGCAATTAATTTTTTTATTTTAAATCTATAATAATTAATAAAAATGTATGAAAATTATTTATTCTTTTATAAAAATTTTAAAAATCTTAAAATAAATTGTATTTATACTATTAAAAGTGGTCGTTAGTTTTCTTCAAGGTTTTCCTTTAATGGCTCTGTAAAATAAAACAAATTTTCCTTTACTTACTATTTTTACTGATTATTTTATAAGTTATTTTACCTTGGAAATTGCATTGAATAATTAAAGATTTTTTGATATTTTCGAACTTGAATGAACGTCGATTGAAAGTGAGTAAATTTTTGTACATTGAGAACGAACGTTCTACGTCTACTGATGTTATTGGACAGTTTTTAAAATATGTGAGATCATTTAAATTCAAATCTTCAGGTGAACCATATGTGTCTTCTTTTTTTCCATTTAATATATCTGATATTTTGAAACATTATATTTATAAAATTCTTATTTTATTTTATTTTTAAATGAAAAACAGAAACGTCCATATTATCCATATAATATTGTGAGAAATATTCTACGTCGTACTCAATATAGGATGTTATATGCATAAAAAATGTATTAATCATAAAAAATGCATGTTTTCATAAAAATTGCAATATATGCGAAAATATGCAATTTTTTTTTGGTGTTTTTAAATTCGCTACAACTTGAAACAAATTTCTGTCTAACTTAGCAATTTTTTGGTCTATTCAATAAAAATATGCAAATTCAATAAGTCCCGAGCCCTAGTCATCACCATATTCGATTTATAAATAAACAATTAAGCCATTTTGTTTTGTTTTAAATGTTAAAGTTATTAATTAGTATATCTATTATAATATTAATATAGTTTAGGTACGAGGTTTGATTTTGACATAAAATGTTATAATCTTTAAGCTTTTTCTTTTAAAAAGAATAAGGTGGGCAATTGGGTACCGCTCTACTGTACATTAGGTGTCGTGTGGGTCACTGTAATGGATGTGTTAAATTTGAATTCATTATTCAATGATATAAAATCATTGTATATACGTAAAATGATTCTGAGCGGATGGCACCTATATCAGCCTATATTACTGTAAGTACATTGTATGATACCATTGCTATCAGAGTAATTTATTTTATTATTAAACATTATTAATAAAGTATGTTGATTTAATCTTTTCCTAAAAAATTGCATTTGAAAATGTCAGTGTGTGTATAAAATATAATAATATATTTAGGTAATGTCAAACAAATTTGAACTTTAAAAATTCATCAATAATTAATTTGACTTTTTCAGTAAACTTTTATTTTATGTTAATGGTAGAAAAATTTACGAAAAATATTGTACTAAATTTCTAGTTGTTAGTTATGAAAAAAAAATTGTTATGAATTTCTAACTCATAATAATTTGCAAATGTTCGTGATTATGATGAATTTTTACAAAATTACAACTTCAGACGCTCATAAAAAAATATTGTGGCTTGACTTCAACTTTTTTTTTAATTTCAACTAACAGCAACTTATGAGGAGACTTGTATTACATTTTCTAGTATACTTGAGCAATATACTGAGCAGCTTACTCAAAAAAAGTCCAAATATTTCATCGTTATGGTTTTTCCCAACGCTGTTTATAACTTTTAGGTAGAAATATTTTACTTATTAATTATTAGTTATTACCAACTAGAATCATTTTCCTACTATATAAAATATATTGAAGTATAAAACCGAAGCATTTTTACTGCCCAAAAGGTGATGGCAGACGCAAAAAAAATACATCTTTGTAAAATCAATACATTCATTGCTCAGCTCAAAATATAAAATGTTCATATAGCATCATAGAAGCAATGTAAATTCGGAGGCCTTTGTTCAGTCGTTTCCCTCCGCGAGTGGAATGAGTTGAACTTCAGATAAAAACGTAATATTACGCAAGGACACGCGCACGTAGGTTCATGCCGTCTGGTTTGCGTGAAAACCACCGTTTGTCGTCGTCGTTAGTCATTAATCGTTTTATTCGTCGTCGTCATCGTTGGCAATCAGTGCAGCGGTGACAAGATGTTAAGTCTCCGGTCGTTAATATAATTTTATTTCTCGGAATATATTATTTCTACTTTAGTGGCAAGTAAATTGATTCTCTGAAAATATTAGTATCTAAAAATATCGTTTATAGTTCCCTGGACAATCAAGCTCTTAATTTGCACGTGATGTAAACAAATTACACACTATATACATATTAAAATAACCTTGTAATCTCCTTGTTACATCTCCATACTCTATACTACCAATAATACTAGTGGCTTCAGGCTTAGGGTCTGTTTAGTCTTCGTGAGTGTAAGGTCTGCCGGAACTCTGGCTTGCTTTAATACTAATGAGTTCTTCGTATGAAAAATATGTTTCGAAATAGTTCTATGGATTGTATATTAATATAATTATGCGTCTCTAAAATGCACTGCGCCACTACTAGTGGTTTAATAAAATAAAAAAAACTTGTTTTTTAATATTAACAACAATAATAATTGTGATGAATATGTATTATTAACTGGAGACGCAAAGAATATCCTAAACAACATTTATAAATTGTTTGATTAATTAATAATTATTTATTTATAAACTTCCTAACTATAGTTATTATCTTAGATGATTTATGTATCATCTTATTTCATTTGAAAATCACTAGTTTACAGTACATATTATTATTATGTGATAACTAATATAATAAATATTTTAAGTTGTTATTTTTCAACTATTGAATATCATTTGTTATTGTAAAACTGTTAAAGTAACGTATTTTGTATCTAAAATCCTAACCGAACAAACTGTCAAAATTGTTTAACTTAAAAAATATGGCAGCCAAGAATTGACGGTCAAATTATGACGTATTTTAATATTTTAATGTATTTATATAGGACGATATAGGTACTTTATACCTAACGTACGATACAGCTGAGTATTACAGCAGTCGTATATCAACGCATTATTTGTTTTCTCTTTCTGACCCATGGTTCACCAAAACCAACTTTGTGTTGTTAGCTTTAGTATTAAAGTAAATTAACATATCATCAAACTTAAAGTAAAATACATTATCTGTGTTCTTCCTTTAGTTGTTTTACAATAGTTATATTATAAAACAAAATATGATACATTTTTAAATTGTACACATTTTACATACTCATAACTTGTATAAAAAAATTAAAGTAACATATACATACCAACACAAATGATGCTCTTAACTTTAAGTTGGATAATACGCCAGTTCCCCAAACACTAAAGTTAACAAATAAAACTAATAAAAGGTTGGTTCTGCTGAACATAAATTTGTAATGTAACGCGTGGGTCAAATAGAGAGAGAAACGAGAAACAGAAAACAAATAGTGCGCTGATATCCTCTTAGCTCTAGTTCATTATATAAATTATTAAATAATTGTTTAATCAGAAGTCAAATGCAGTCTATAAGATATAGAGCTGTTTTGTGTACTACATTAATACACTA